>JAJQQW010001496.1:0-7500 GCA_025583905.1 Ia io | reverse complement strand
GGGGGGAAAAAGGGGAAAAAAAATCCAAAGCGGGGGGGTTTAAAAAAAAACATAGGAGGGGGGGCTTTATTGGGGGGGGGGGGGGGGGAGGGAGGGGGAACTCTTGCTAAAAGGGTATTTTTTCAAAAAAAAGGGGGGCCCCAAAAATTTAACAAAAAAATTTTTTTAAAAAAATTTTAAAATAAAAATCTGGTGGGTGGTTTCCCCAGGGGTTGATTTTAATTAAAATTATGGGGGGGGTAAAAGGGGGGGGATTTTAAACCCAAAAAAATGGTTTTTCTTTCCCCGGGAAAAAACTTTAAAGGGGGGGGGTTAAAAAAAAAAAAGATTTAAAAATTTTTCCCCCCCCAATTGGGTTTGGGGTTTTTTTTGTTTTTCCCTTTTCCAAAAAAGAGGGGGAGGTTTTCCCTTTCAGGAAAATACAGGGGGGGGGGGCCAAAAAAAATATAAGGGGCATTTGGGGGAGGAATTGGGTTTGTAAAATAAAACACTGGGGTTTGGGTTTTTGGGGGCGCTTTGGCCCCCCCATATGGTTCTTATTGGGGAACCCCTAAAAATTTTCCCAAAAAATTAAAAAAAGTGGGTTTTTTTCAAATTTTTTTTTGTAAAGGGGTCTAAAAAAAAATGGGGTTGGGGTTAAAAAAGGCAAGATTTTGGGGTGAAAAGGGTGAAAAAGGGGGGGATTAAACTTGCGGAGGTGGAAAAAAAGAAAAGAAAACCTCCAAAAAAAAACTGGATATGTTATTTTTAAAAAGGTGGGAGGCCTTTAACCCTTTTAGGCTGTTAAAACACACTGGGATTGCCCTCCCAGGGGAGGGGGCTGGGGGGGGGGGGGGGGGGGGGGGGGGGGGTTTGCTTTTTTTTGGAAAAAAAAAAACAATCCCAATTTTTGGAAGGGAGTTTTTTTTTACTTTTAAAAAGTTTTATGGGGGGCTCTAAAAATGTAAAAAAAATAAAATTTGGGCCACATGGGCAAATTTTGTTGGGAACCGTTAAAATTGTTAAAAAACATGGGGGTTAAAAAGGAAAAAATTTTTGGGGGGCTCCCTATTTGTAAATTAACAAAACAAAAGGGGCCTGGGTTGTGGGGGTGGGGGGGGGCTTTTTTTTTTAATCCCATTTTTTAATTAAAGGGTTTGGGGTTTTATTTTTAAGGGGGAAAAAAAAATTTCCCCAATAATAACATTTTTTCCCTCTAAATAAACCGGGGGACTCCCAGGGGGGGGGGAATAATAAAAAATGATAAAAAACCCTTTTCTTTTTTTACACCCCCACTTTTTTTTCCGCTTAAAGGGGGGGGGGGGGGGGGGGGAAGTTTTAACCATTGTTTTTTTACTCTGGCTCTTTTTTTTATTTGTTTTTTTATTTAAGGTAATTTGCCGAATTTAATTTTTTTTGGAAAAAGTTTTCCATTTTCTATAACCAAAAAAAAATTTTTTTCCCAAAAAAATATTTTTTTTTTTTTTTTAAAATGACAAAAAGGGGGGGGATGGGATTTGGGGTGGGCGGCAACCCCCTGGAAAAGTTTGTCAAAGTAAAAAAAAAAATTCACCCTAGGGGGGGACATTTTAAAATTTTAAATAAAAATTAGGGGGGGGGGGAATTTACTGGGAAACAAAAAATTTTTTTTTTTTTTCCCCCCCCCCGATATACACCTTGGGCTTTTTTAGAAAGGGGGGAAAAAAAAATTTTGGTTGGGGGGGATTTAGGGGGTGGGGAGGGTGGGGGTTTTCAAGGGGGGTGGTTTTAACCCCTTTTTTTTTTTATTTTAAAACCAGTTTGGGACCAGATTCTTTAACATTTTTTTTCCCATTTGGGGGGTTTTTGTAGGCCCCTTGGGGTTTTTGGCTTTCTAGGTGGGCTGAGGAATTTGGGGAAGGGGGGTACCCCCAATTTGGGAAACTTTTTGGGGGGGTTTTCGGGGTTTTTTTGGTCATTTTCCCCAAGGGAAAACCTTTTTTTGAATGGGAATTCATTTTTTGGGAAACAAACCCCTCTTGGGGGTCCCCCAAGGTGGGACAGGGGGTTTTGGGGGGGACCATTTAGGGTTTTCTTTTCAAAAAGGTTGGGACCAAAAAGGGGGGTATGGGGTGGGGGGCTTTGTTGGCGTTACCCCCCCCCCCCCCAAACAGCTTTTCCTAGGGGAAGTGGGGTTGGGGGGGGGGGCAAGACTTCACCCAGGGTAAAGGGGGAAAGGAAAGGGGGGCAATACATTCAGTTCCTTCAAGGGGATGCTGACTTTCATTGGGGCTCTTCTGGTATAAGATGTTTCATATTCCCCTTTAAAAAACATGGGGCTGTTTTTTTTTTAAAAAATCCCAAGATCCCCAGTTTTACCCCATCTGGGGGGGTGGGGGTGACACCTTTACAGGGGCCCCCCTAAGGGGGGGGGGGGGGGCCCCCCCCCCCCCATGGGGGTGAAACCAAAAAGTGGGGGGATGTAAAAACTTGCTTTCCATGGGGGGGCCCCTAAGGGACTTTTTTTCCTTTATTTTTTTTTTTCTTGCTGGTACTTACCCTGGGAGGGGGGGGTTTAAGGGGTAAGAGTGGGGGGATTAGGTTTTTTTTATGGGTAAGCACAGGGGGGCCCTCCCCCCCCCATGGTCGGGGTAAGGTTGTATTTTTTACACCATAACTGTAAGGTTTACCTTCCTATTCCCATTTTTTTTTCCTTAAAAGATAATTTCAGGAATGTAAAAAAATCCAGGAATTGACTGGCTTCCCCCTTGGGGGGGGGGGGGGGGGGGGCGGACTCTGGAAAAAATCCTCAAAGGAAAAAAATAAAACCCAGATAAATTGGAGCTTTTTTAAATAGGCTCTTCTTTTTAAAAAAAAAAAAACTTGGCGTTATTACAGGGGGGGGGCGGGGGATCCACCCTCGAACAAAAGGTGGGGGGAAATTTAAATTTCCATTTATTAAAAAATGGGAATAAAACATGTTAAACGACGCTTTGGGGGTGATACAAGAAAAAATTTAACTTTTATTGGCCCCAAAACCCCTTCTTATTCTGGGATTGGAAAATAGGAACCCCAGGAACGGCCCCAAAAACACCCTTTTCTGTGAATTGGTGGCAATAAAAACCACCACCTGGTTTTCCATTGTAAAAAGGGCTATGTTTCCGCATTTGGGGGGGAGGGGACAAAATAGCTTTTGCCTCAAAAACTAAAAAATTGTAAAAAAGAAAGAACATGGAATTAAAAACTTTGAAAACAACCAGTGTTAAAAAACGAAAGCGGTTTTTATGTTTTTCAATGTTTGAGTTTTGATTGGGGCACCCCCCTGTTTGGGTGGGGGGGTGCTTTAGGGGGAGGGAATAAAAAGCCTGTAATGGGTTTGGGGGCCCATATCAAAATATACAAAAATGGGGAAAAACCTAAAAATTATTCAGGAAGAGGGAAGCCAGAAGTTAATCCCTCCAGATTAAAAAAAGGGTCCTAGATTTGTTAGGGCTTTGGTAACAGAAAAAAATTTTTGAGGGGGTAAAAGAAAAACAACCAAATACCTTTTTTTTAGGTCCCCCCCTAAAGGGGGGAATAACCAACCTTCTTATCCCCATAAGGCTCCATCACCCCATGTAAATATATACTAATTTCCCATAAAAATTTTAGGCCAGAGTATCAAATTCGATAGGGGATTCTGGGGTCCCCCCCCCCATGTTATCCCTCCCCCACACCCCCCCCCAAAATGGGAGTTTAAAAAAATAACTTGTATAGTCCACCACTTAGGATTACTGTTTGAAAATAAAGTAATTTTGCTTGGAAATACTAAGATCCCTTTAAGTGATAAATTTCTTCCATTATTCCCAAAAAAGGGACCCTATCAAAAAGTACCCAAACCGTGGCATCCATTTTTCTTTTTTGGACAGACTCTCCCCAGTGGAAGAGGGCCTTAAGGGGCCCCGGGGGTTTTTTGTTATTTTGGGGATCCAAGCAGGGTTTGGGGAATACTTACCCCCCCCTTTTATTCTTAATGCAAACCTTGGTTTTTTTCCCCACCTTCGGTAAAACACAATTTTTAAAAAAAAAAATTGAAAAAACATCCCTTCAGGCTCCTAATAAGGTCAGGGGGGAAATTGCTAATATGGGAAATCCCTCAAACAAAAACAAGGTTGTTGGTTGTCCATTCCACAAGGGATCCCCCCAAAAAGCACTGTCCCAGGAGTTTAAACACCCAAAAGATTTCTAGGGGGAGGACAAAACCGGGGTGTAACTTCCAAGGGCAGTGGCCTAGCAAAACAACCTTTGGGGGACCTTACTGGGAACCCAAAGGAGGTGATGCGCGGGTTTGGGGGGTTGGGGTTTCAAAAGCTTAAATCCTAGCCCAAGACTAGTTGTTAATTGTTTAAACGGACTGGTAAAAGCAAACAGGTGGGCCTTATTTTGCCAAAGGAAATTACGTTTTCAGTTTGGGGACCCCCACCCTTTTTTTTATACAAATGCTCAAACAGAAAGTGGTGCCTCTTGCTGGTAGGAAAACAAATAATCCCTAACTCAAAGTTTTGCCCTTGTGCCAAGATCCAACCCTCACAAGGTAGGGGGCTGGGGAATGGGTTACCATGGTCCAGGGATCCTTTGGGGGGCCACATGGTAATTGAGGGGATCAGTTCACCAACGTTTTTAATTCAAAATTCCAGAGGGGAAAATGTCCCTTAAAGGGGTAAATTAAAAATGGTGAACCAGTGAACAAAAAACCGCTCCCCCTTAAACTTGCCTACAAGCCTATTTCTTCCCCCCAACTGTTTTTAAAAAACAAACTTTTTTAGGGGAATGATAAAGTGGGATAATTCTCCTGTTTTTGCAGAAATGGGGGAAAAAATAAAGACGGATTATAAAATAAGGATTAAATTCCCTGCTTCTATTAGATTTCCACCCCCCACTGGCCCTTACCTCTAAATTCAAAAAAAAAGGATAGAACTCCTCCTGGGTTGGAAAGAAAGAACTAATCTAAATTCTATAACCTTTCTTTTTTATCCCCCTCATCTAACTAATTCTTCCTGAATTATCTAGTTCATTACCTTATTTCTTTAATTTTGGGTTTAAATTAATAAATGATAAAAGGGCCTCCCAATTTGCATTTTCTTCCCAGTTTTTTCCCTTAAAGGTAGCTTAGGCCCATTGGTTATGAAGGAAAAAAAAAAAACCATTTTTGGCAAAAGGAGGTATTTGTGTCTCCCCCAAACCCACAAATTCCGGGGCTGGGTGAAAGCCCCTAAGGGGGTTTTCTTGAATATTATTAAGGACCCAGGGGTTCTAAGAATAGGAGGTTTAAGTTAGGGTATATTAGAAGGTCATAATGCATGGAAATTTTTAAACATAGGGGAATGAACTTGCTAGGAGGGGGAAAAAACAAAAAGGAAAGGGGAACCTTAATAGGGACGATACCAAATAACACTCCAGGGGAAAACTGGTCGGGGGGGGGGGGGGGGGGGACCACCGGAGAAGAATCGACCTTTGTGATTTTACAAGGTTCATTTTAAGGATTTGGAATTATAGATTACTTTAAAAAAAAAACGGTATGGCTACTTATGGGAACCTCAAAATACATATTGGGGTCCCCAGAGATCTATAAAAAAAAAAATTCTTCCTTCTGTGGTTTATCGCCACCCCTTCTGTAGTTATTGTTGTTTACGGGCAGCCTTAAGACAACTAAAATTTATAGCTCTCTTGGGGAATGCGTGTATTCTCTGATAGGGGGTACATTGAAATAATTCTTTAACTACTAGAATTTAGATTTAGTTGGTTTATATTACTCAGACAACAGGGCCCAAGGTTCCCATGTCTCCTTTTCATTGATTCCTTCATAGTTTCCTAGCCCCAAAATTTTAGGCTGGAAAAAGAAAGTTTCTAAAAGGGTGCTGTTATTTAAACTGCCCAAAGGATTACACAATAGACTAGGTAGGGTATAGGAAGCTGGTGGGGGATGGTCCCACCAAAGGTCTGTCTGGGACCTTTCTTCTTGACATTGGGCGAGGGCCAGCTTTCATACAAAAAATGGTGTTTGACAGTTGGGGGGGGGAGGAACACGTATGGCACGGCATTAGGTTAAAATGGGCCTGTCTTGCTCGGCCCTCCTTAACAACACATCAAAATTACAACTAAAATAAAGGAAACAAATACTTGGGGAACAAAATCCTTAACAAAAAAGAAAATTACGATCCAGGACTGACTTGGATGGACATGTCACTGCCTAAAAAAAGGGGGACTGAAGATTTTCTCAGGAAGGGAAAGCATCAAAAAAAACAGTAGGAAGGTGATGGTCTAAAAACCAAAAAAGAATTTTAATGCAGGAAATGGGCAAAAAAAACCCACCCGGGGGGGGCTTGGGGCGGGCTTTTATAATTGGGCAAAAATAGATCGCCTATTTGAAAGGGGGGCCCCTGGGAGGAGGTAAGAAGGAGATTAAGGAGGGGGGACAAATAACCAGTCCAAAAAAATGGTGGGGGAAAAGAAGCTGGGGACATTCTGTAGGTCCCTGGGGTGACCAATTAATAAAAAATAAAAGGGGGCTGTTAAAAAAAAATAAAATATTATTTTTTTAATGAGTTGGAAGGTATATTGCTTTTTTTCTAGAGGAAACCCAGTTTTAGGCATTATACATCTTTCTCCAAGGTTGTTTTTTAAGAGTTTTGAATTTTCTTGTTTTACAAAGATAGTACCTTCCTCTGTGCAGCTTTTATTTATGTTGAATAGGCTTCTGGGGATGGGGAACCCAGGTTTTTTCCAGGGAGAATACTTTTGGATTGTCTGGCACAGGGGCACCCCCCAGGGCAGGAACGGCAAAGGGGGGCGGCTTTTCTTCCAGATGGAGGTTTTATTTTCACCCCCCTTTTAAAAGGGGTTTCCTTGTGCTTTTTTGCGGGGAATCCCGGGTTTTGCAAGTGGACTGGCGGGGGGCCCTTTTTTGTTCCATCCGCCTTGGGGGGGGGGGGAATTTTCCCTGGGGCCCCCCACCCAAACCCAATTTAAAAAACCCCCCCCCAGCTGTGTGAAACCCCAAGGTTTTTGGGCAATTAAAATTGGGGCCTTTCCCCTTTTAACCCAAAAAAATAAACCTGTTAAACCCCAAGTTTAAAGCGGGGTTTTTCCGGGAAACCCCAAAGCAATCAAAAAAAGGGGCCCAAAGGGGGGGGGCACCCAGCCCCAAAAGCCCCCTTTTGTTTTCCACGGGGGGGCCCTTTCTTTTGGGGGCCCAAAACCTTCCCAAACCTAAATAACAAAGGGGGGGGGGAAATTTTTGAAAGATCTCTCTGAAAACCCTCCCCCTGGGGGGGGGTTCCCCCAGGCAAAACTTTAATTTTTTGCACCCCTTTGGGGAAAATCCAAGACCAGTATCCCCCAGGGGTTTAAATGTGGGGGGTTTTCAAAAATCGGGATTTAATTTTCCCAAAACCCAAATTAAGTGATAAACACCCCCAAGGGGCGGGGAACTCATTAAAGCCCCCAAAATTTCCCCATTTGGCGGGCCAAATTTTTTTCCCCCCCTTTTGGGGTGTCTTCTGT
>JAJQQW010000640.1:22500-33240 GCA_025583905.1 Ia io | reverse complement strand
CCAAAATTTTGACAAATAAAAAACTAATAAAAGAAGATGGTAGGGGGAAAGGGGAAAGGGGGGAAAAAAATGAGGGCGCTGGTGATGGTTTGTCAGGCAGTGGGCTATCATCCTCAAAATATGAAAAAAAAAGGCCAAAACAGGATTTGTTATTCTAAAATTACCAAATTAACGAAATAGTTTGAGTTTTTTTATGGTATGTACATTAGATTACCTATAGGAAACATTATAGAAGGTGGCCTTACCATTTACCACATTTGAAGAAGGATCTTTTTTGGGAAGTAATTAGAGGACCCTTGAGGTGGGGGAAAGCGATAAAAGGCAATTGGGGGGGATTAGGGTGTTTTTTAAAAATTTCAGTGCCTGAGTTAATCCATTTGTTGGGGGACTTTTTCAGACTTTTACTTAGGCACCATTATAATCTCCCGTGGATGTTGTCTCGTTGGGGGGGTCCTTGCTTTACTTGAGGGTTTTTCTCCAGGTGGGGATAAAATTTGGGAGGGGGGGGATAACTACGGCGGGGATGGACCACCCACCTTTTTCTCTAAATTAAGGGGATTGTGAAAGTCCAAGGAATTCTAACCTTTATAAAAGAGGAAAATTTCCTGAGTGTACCTTTTACCAAAAATCCTTGAGCCACATTTGTTTTACTGCACCATAATCGATTTCCTCACCCTTTTTGGGTTCCCCTATAAAACTTAAGGGGGGGGGGGGGGGGCCAATTTGGGTTATCTGTTTCCTTGTTTTTCTTAAAGCTCACCAATGGAAATTAGGGGGCTGGTTTTTTGCCATTATTTAAAAAACTGTTCCTACCTAATGGCTTTCTTAAATACCTGTGTTCACTGAAAATTTCACTGGTAATAGGGGTAATCCCTTTTAGCACTTTGTTCTTTTCTTTTTTCAGGGGTTTTCTTGGTGTAGCTTGCCGTGCTCCTCATTACCATTAAAATAAGATTTTTAGGGGACCCCAGGGGTTCCCCCAGCCTTCCCATGAGACCTAATTGAGCGATTTTTATTGGTATATTTTAATGCAAAAATGCGATTTGAAATTTTATGTATTTGGCCTTTGGGGTAAGTATATTAAAAATAAATTTAGAATGGCCCCAATAAAAGGCAATTATCTATTCCACTCCAAAGGATCTTTAACAGTGGGTTAGGGGTAAAATGTTCACTTCCCCAATCAGTATTTTGGTTTCCTCTATTTTTTTTTTTTATCCAAGTGGAAATTGGGTTAATATTATTTCCTTTCAGGGTTTAGTACTTTTTTTTCCCCGTAAATGGTCGCAGTTTTTTTTGGGAATCCCCTTACTATTTTAAAATTAATACCTAAAGGTTTGGGTAATCCTAAATACATTTTTGGGTACTGTGGAAAATTCTGGGGGAAAAATGGATTTGGTATTTATTAAGTTTTCTCCTTATTTTTCCAAGGAAGTTCATTTGAGGGGCTCATTATTTTCCCGTGCCAATATGGCAATTTCCGTTTTTCTATTGCATATATTCAAGTCTTCCACCCACTCCCCGACCCAGTTTTTTTTTTTTTTCAAACATGGGGGGGGACAATTTCCTTTTTTTTGTACCACAAATCAAATTCCTCTTGGAAGTTTAGGGGGACTCTCCTAACCCAATTTTTAAGGGGGATGATTTTTTTTTGTGACTCAGATGGGGAGATAGTAGTGAAAATAAGCGTTTCTGCTTTTCTCAATATTTTCCCCTGGCATATTTTTGTTTTTACCTGCTTATGCTTGCTAGGGGAAGTCAAGAATTACTGTATTAAAAGGGTGGGTTCTTTTAAACTTTTTCTCTTTTCTCGCCCCGAAACGTAACCCATGAGTTTTCATAAGTAATTTTAGCTTTCCACCTGGGGGCCCTTTTTTTCTTTTATTTTCCCTTATTTTTTGCTTGCCCTCAGGGGGGGGGGGTTGGGAAAAAACCCCCACGGTTTTTTTTAGTTTGGTATTGTATTTTTTCTTCCCCAGGGTCAAAAAAAAAAAGGGTAAACCCAGGGGGTGAGGGGGGGGGTATTTGTTGGTATACTTTTTTTACCAGTGGAAATCAAGGGCTTGGGGGCCCCATAACTTTCCCCCATTTGTTTTGTTTACCACCCACCCAAAAAGGGGGGCAACCCAAACTGGATGCAAGAATTTTTTGTTAAGTAAGCAAAGGGCATTTTGGGGGATTAAAATCCCATCAACAGGTTCTAAAAATTGGGAAGGGAGAATCAATTAATTGGGGGTCACTGTATTTTTCTTGTCAGTAGGGTGAGGTGGGGGATGACTAAAAGGGCCAGAACAAAATTAAACCCCGAAAGATGTTTTCCATTAAAGATAAAAAATTAATAAGGGGGGGAAAAACCACTAAGGGAATTTTCTAAAAGGGGGACAGGGAACAAATTAAAAAATTTTCGGATCCCCAAAAAGGGAATAATACCCCGGGATATGTATATGCTATAGAGGGCAGACAGTGCTTATAGGGTTTTTTAAACCCCCCAATGTTCACTTTTTCTGGGAAGGGGGGATGGTTCAATTACTTTTATCTGGTGTACTTTTTGGGGGGAAGAAGGGGGCCAATGAAAAAAAGTGGCTGACATTTTCACATCGGGGGGGCGGGTACAATTTCTTTCTCGATCAAGTTTTTTTCCAATTAAAAAAAAAAGGGGGGGGGGGGAAAAAAAACGGAACATTGAGCCCCCCCAATAAAAAAACCAGTAGGTGAACAAGAGAGCCCGTATTTTTGGGGGCCCCCAATTTTGTCCCCTCCAAGGAATATTTGTATAAATTGTCTCAAAAACCACCAGTTCTCAACCGCACAAATCAGAAACTACACACACAGATACAAAATAAAAAATTTTTAAATTAATGTCCCTAATTCCCCATTCGTATGGGCAAACCAGCTTGGCTTTAACAACAACAACAACAGGGGGGAATTTTACATACCTTCCACCCAAACCACCACTGGGGGCGACTGAAGAATTAAACGAAAAAAAATACTCTTTTCTTTGTGAACGAAAGGGGGTAAAGTAATATTGAAAGAAAAAAGGAATTAAAACAATAATTGAGCTTTAAACGAAAAAAGGAATAGGTTGAATTGGGGGAAATGGAGGTGGCAAAAAGGGGCTAATTACGAAACATTTGTCGGGAATTTGTTGGTCTTTCTCTAAATTTGGGTCTTAGTTTTATATGAATGTTTTCTTTCAAGGTATATAAATGAGGGGGACCCTTAAAGGGTCACTGGGGGGGAGAAAAAACATTTTCTGTGGTCTGCACATTTTTCCTTGGGGCCCCAAAATAAACTCTGGTGGACCCCCCATAAATATAAAACAAAAGCCAAAAACTTAAAAAAAGTTATTGGGTTAATAATTAATATTCTAAATAGGAAAATTTAAATTTTAACCAATTTAAAATTTATCTTATATGGTCTATAAGGAATGAAATAAACATAAAAATGAAAATTATTTTTTAACCCTTGCCCAAAAAATCCGTTCCGGTTTTTTGTGGTTTAAGTATAAAAAAAGAAATAACAATAAAAGGTTTAAAAAAAGGTAAAAGCTAAAAAAATTAATAATGGGTTAAAACAAAAATAATGTAAATTAATAAAAAAAATAAAATTAAAAAGTACTAGAAAAATATAAAAAATTTTTGTCAGGGTTAAAATTATCTGTGTCCATGTTGGAAAAAATACATCACAAACAAACAATAAGGTGCAAAAAACATATTGTTGATGAATAAAAATTTAAAACCTTTCAAATAATGTAAAAAAAAGTTAACTTTTGTTGGTATAAAAACATAAAATAAATTTTTTAGCCCAAAAAAAAAAAATTCATAGGGGGGGAAACCCACAAAAATTTTCTTTTTAAATATTTTCCATTTTAAAAATTTTCCATCATTGAGGATGGGGCAAGGGTTGTCGAGGGTTGGGAAGAAATATATAAAAAAAATTCCGATGGGGGGAAGGAAACAATGGTGGGACAAAAAAACCTCAATGCCCCCCATCCCCCCATAAAAAAAAAATAAAATATTCGGCTTTGGGTCCCGGACTTAAACTCAAATGGGGAAAAAAATAGGGGAAGTAAAAATTAAAAAAAATAAAAGAGTATTAGACAAGGGGGGGGGGGACAATGGGGGGGGGGGGGGGGGTCCCCCATTACCCAGTCCATATTAAATCCCACTAATTCCAGGGGGGGCCCAAGGTCTTATTTCTCGGTTTTTCGCTTTATAAGATAAAACCCCCATTTGGAGCGGGTTTGACTTTTGTATACGAGGGGAATAAAATATAAAATAGGGGAACAAAACCCCTATTGTTGGGGAAGCATCCCTAAAGTATTTGCCCTGTTTGGGGTGGTTCACCGAAAAAAGGCAAATATTCCAAAAACACCTGGTTAGTGGTGGGGAACGGGGATTTAAAAACCAAAAATATTTTAAAATCAAAAAAGGAATTTAACAGGTTAGAGGGGAGGACAGGTGGGGGTGGGGGGAACATAAAAAAAGAGGAAATTAAAAGGGGCAATAGGATGTCCTTTTTTTCAAATATTTGGCCCATTTATTAGTTCCGGGGATTGCCCCCAAACTCATTTAACCCTTTATTAAAAGTAAATACTTATGACCAATCGGGAGTTGTTTTTTTTAAAATGCTATAACAATAAAAACACACGGTCTCTGGAAAAAAAAGAATAAAAAAAATAGAGAGATGTTTTGGATAATTTTAAAATATTTCCATTCTGCAACAAAAAAACTTGGCTTGGGATAAGAATGACATAAAAAAAAAAAAAAATACGAGCGGTTTTATTTTTTTTTTTTTTTTTGGATCCTACCCCAGATTTTAACCAAAACCCCCCGGCGACGTTTTTTCAAGTAATCCAAGGGAAACAAATCTAAAATTTTACATTATACATGATGGGGGATGGTGTCTTTTCATGCCTTCCACGGGTTACGTTTGGTGTTTTTGTTTTGCGGGGTTGTTTGTGGTTTTATGGCGTTAATTAAAAAATAATCCCACCCCATTCATTATATAATGTCCCGTTCGGAAGCTGCTGTCCCCGGGGATAAATATTTGCCAAAAAAAAACCAATAATCAAAAAACCTCGGAAAATTCTACAATTATAACAAAATCAAAAAAAAAAAGGTTCTCAAAAAAAAAGAAAAATTTTTTCCCCAAAAAAAAAATTGGAATTTAGTTTTCTTGGGGGGTGGTGGAACCAATAAAAAAAAAAAAAATAATTTATTTTTAAAATAAAATTTATAAATTATTTCAAGCTTCAAACCAATCACAATTTGGATGGGGTTTCAACATTGATAAGGTACAAGGGGGGGGGTGATAATTTCCCATCACAATTCGGGGGCTAGAATACCTCAGTGGGGCCATAGGGAGTTTTTTTAAATTCAAACATACCGGAGGGGTACCAATTGTGGATAGGGATTGGGTTATTAATGTAATTTATGTACCAATAATCTTTTTAGGCCACACTGTGGGGGTGGCCCCCAATATCATTCTACGAGTTTGCTTTTTCCCATGGGGGGACATCCCATAATATTTTCCAGTGGATTTCCACGTCCTTGAAAGGGGCAAAACCATACCAAATGAACCCCCCCCCATTTGGGTGTATTTTAAACCCCCAATAGGGAGGGTTCACTCCAATAACTCTTAATTGTATTTTTTCACATTACCCATATCTAATCAAGGGCTCTACAAAAAATGAAACTATTGCCTTTATAATATTTTGAATTTTCTCCTATGACAGAATTTTAGGATTTTCTGAAGGGACAAAATAAGAGGGCAACCATAATGAGCCCCAGGGGGGGGGGTAAACTTAAATCCCATCTTAATAATAGAATTTAATAAAAAAAAAGATCATCCTAAAAAAATGAAATAGCACTTCTGTTATTTAAAAATAAAAATTAATTATTTTTGCACGTAAAAATATCCCCCTGGGTGGGGTAATTTCCCTAGTTAAATAAATAAAATTTATAAAAGGGGGGATTAAAAAAAATATGTTGGGCTAAAAAAATCAATTGATTAATCCGAACCAGACACAGGTGGGGAAACTCCTAAAACTTTTCCTTTCAGGATGGGGGAAACGTGGGGGAATTATTATATTCAAGCCATTCCAAACCAAAGGGTTTTTTGAGCCACAATAAAAATTAAATTTAACCAAACAATCTTTATTTATTAGGCAATAATTATTTTTATTTGTTAAATTAACACACTTTAAATTTACCCTCCGTTTATGTGGGAATATATATAAAAAATTCCGGGCGGGACAAAGGGTAAACATTTACGCAGTGAAAATTTGATAAAATAACACGGGCCTTTCTATTGGACACAAAAACAATTAGATACGAACAAAAAAACATTCACATTCACACCAATGGCAGAGGGAATGGGGCTAAACATAATTAATACAAAGGGGAGGATGTTACGGAAAATATCATGACCACAATTAAAAAATACGGGGGGGCTGTAATAAAAAAAGAAAAAAAAAAGAAAAAGAGGGGAAAGTGGCCCTGGGCGGATATAAAAAAAATTGTTTGCATTGTATAAAAAGGAGGTAAAAATGGGGGGGCCCTGGAACTTCATCAAGCACAATAAAATAAATCATCTCCTAAACAACGGGGGGGCTTTAAAAAACCTAAAAAAATAAATACAGAAAAATACAAAAACTAAAATAAATGAAAATGTTTTAAAAAAACGAAAAATCCCGGGGTTTCAAAAAAAAAACTAAATAAATATAAAAAAAAATAAAAAAAAAAAAAAATTAAAAACCAAATATTATAAATAAAGAAAAACTAAAAAAATAAAAAAGAAAAAAAAAAAATTTAAAAACAAAAAAAAAATTAAGAAAAAAACTACAATTGTTTTTAAATAAAACAAAAGGAAAATAAAAAAGGTTAAAATTAAATAATAAAATAAAAAAAATTAATTAAGATATAAATAAATAAACAGGGAAAAGAAAATAAATAAAAAATAAAAAAAAAAAAATAAAATTAAATTTTGTATCTTTGAAAAAAAAAAAAGGGGAATAATAAAAATAAAAAAATATAAAACCTGGGGTTTTTTCTTAAATTAAAAAAATTTTTTAAAAAAAAAAATAGGGCTTAATGGACCCAAAAAAAATAAAAAAGGGGAAAGAAAAAAAAACCTGGAATTGGGGAAATTTAAAATCTAAATAAAAAAAAAAAATAAATAAAATATTGGCTCAGGGGGGGGGGGGGGGCTTTAATAAACAAAAAGGGGGGGGGGGGAAAACCAAAATAAGAAAACAATATTGGGGAAATTTTTTGAAAAAAGGGGTTTAGTTATAAAAACAAAAAAACCGTAGGTTTTCATTTGATAAATTTAGGGGTGGGGGGTTTTTGGATAATATTAAAAAAATTCCCCAAATATAATATAAATTTCTTTAAATTGGGTGGGGTCCTGAGGGTTAAAACTTTTATGGCCCATATAAAATTCCATATAAATTCATTTTAAAAAAAAAAAATTAACAAAAAAAAAAAATTTTTCCAAAATCAATAAAACATTCTATGTTATCTAAAAAAATAATTTTTGTTTTTTCTTCATAAAAAAAAAATTATTTTTTTATTAAACGCCCTGTTTTAAATTTGCTTTTCAAAATAAAGGGGGGGGGTAAAACCAAATTTACTACAAATTTTTTTTTTTTTTTTTAAATAAATTTTTTTCAAGAAAAAATTTTTTAAAAATTTCATGGAATTTTTGTAATTTCCCCCAAAAAAATTCTTGCTATTTTCCTCTATTCCTTTAAAACAATTTTCCCAAGAAATTGAGGCTACAAAAAAAAATTAATAAAAAGGAAAAAATAAAAACCATAAAAAAAAAAATTTCTTCAACCCAAATTAAAGGGTTTTTTAAAATTATTATTTAAAAATTCCAATAAAAACCAAAACTGGGGGGGAGGGGGGGGGGGATTCCGCCTTTTTTTAAAATTAGGGAGGTTTTTATTTATAACCAAACCCCATATTTTTTCCCCACTTTTTTGTTTTGGAGAACAAAAGTTTTAAAAATTTCTTCCAATTTTTGGGGACCATCTATCCACAAACAATTCTCCCATTTTTATAAATTTTCTAAAAAATCAACAAAAAGTTCGTCATTTAAAATAAATTTGGTTTTAAATTTTTATAAAAATTAAATAGTTAAAAAAAGAAATTAACATAAAAAAAGTTTTAAATAATAATTTTCAAATTTCCTAACAATAATTATTTTTATCAAAAGAAAATAAAGGTTTCAAAAAAAACTTAAAAAACCACTCTTTAAGAAAAAACTAAAAGGGGGATTCCTAAAAACCTTTCTTTCTTACCATAAAAAAGGGAAAGTTTTTTTTTTTTTTAAAAAACAACAAATCTTTTTACAAATAAACAAATTTAGGGGGAAAAAACCCCCCCCAGGGGGTTTTCCACCTCCTTTAAACTTCCCTCCTTTCAAAAAAATATAAAAACAATTTTTGTCGGGTGAGGGCTTTCAATTTAAAAAAAAACAAAAAAATTTTTTTCCCCATTACTTTAATTAAAAAAAAAAAAATAAAAAATTTTTGGGGTTTATAAAAATTAGTGGGGTTTTGGGAAAAAATTGGGGTTCCATATTTAAATTTTAACTGTTAAATAATTTTTTTTCAATAATTATTTAAAAAACAACTATAGGTTTTTGTATTATTTAAAAAAATAACTAAAATTTCTAACTTGGGATTTATCTATATTTTGGGGTTCTTTTTCAGTTTTTCCTTTCTTTCTTATTTTACTTCCCTCCCAACAGGGGGGGCCCCCCAAAAAAAATTTAACAAATAAACCCAAAAAATTTTTCAAAATAAAAAAAATGGCATTTACAGGGGAATTTAGATTTAAACTTTCAAAATTTCAAAAACCAACCAATTAAAAAAAAAAAAAAAAATTTTTTGGCCCATAAAAAAAAATAAAAAAAGCAAAATAAATGGAAAAAAAGGTTATTTATTAAATTTTTAAATAATTAATTAAAAAAAAACAACCAAATTTAAAAAAAAATAAAAAAGGGAAAAAAAAAAAAAATTTCCCAAAAAAAAAAGGACCACAAACAAGAAAAAAGGGGTGGGGGCTGGGGGGCTTTTTTTGTTTTAAAAATTGAACAAGGGGGTTTGGATTTTAAAACAAAAAAACCACAAGAAATTCAAATATTAGTAAAATTTAAATGGATTAAAAAAAACCTAAGGGGGATTTAAAATTGGGGGGGGGGTAAACAAAATAAAAATTTGTCCCCAATAAGCAAAAAAAATTACAAAGTTTATCCCCCCCCTTTTTTTACAAATAAAAATGGAAAAAAAACAATTCCTAAAGGGGAAAAAAACAAAAGGGATATTGAAAAAGGGGGAAAAAAAAAAATTCTTTTTAAAAAGGTTTCATTAGGGGGAAAAAATAACAAAAAAAAACTGTAAATTAATAAAAAAAAAATAAAAAAGGGGTGGGATACAAGGGGGGTAATGTTCTTTTTTGGGTGAATGTATTTTCCTCAACTTTGGGGATAAATAAAAAAACCCATGTTTTGGTTTCAAACTGGCCATTCCTATTTTTTAATAAATATTAAAAAATAAAAATCACAATTTTCTTTGGAAGGGCTTTTTGTTTAATCTAACTTTTTTTTTTTTTTTTTTGGAAATAATTTGGGGGGCTGACTATTTTTCAAATTTTTTTTAAAAGAAAAAAAAATCCCAAATACCAAAATGGGGGAAAATTTTTCAGGTTGGGTTGGTTTATTGAAAAAAAAAAAAAAAAAAAAAACCCAAAAATTGGGGGGATTTAAAATAATAAAATAAAAAGTCTAAAAATTTAAAAAAAAAAATTTTTTTTTAAAGGGGAAAAATAAAAAAAAAAAGCAAAAAAAATAAAAAAAAACCTTTGGTAAATAAAAAAAATGGGAAAATAGATTTTTTATTTTTCTGGGGAAAATTCCCCCAGAATTTGGGGAACTTTTCTTTGAAATTAAAAATAAGGGGGGGAAATAAAAAAAAAAATGGGGGAAAAAAAGGGGGGGGGGGATTTTTTTAAAAAAAAAAAAAAAAAAGGGGGAAAAAAAAATAAGGGGAAAAAAAAAAAAAAAAACAGGGGGGGGGGGGGGCAATAATTTACCTTTTCCCAAAAAAAAAAAATAAACAAATTAAAAACAAAGAAGGAAAAAAATTTGTTTTGGGGGGGGGGGGAAACCGTAAAAAATTAGTGGCTAAAAAAAAAAAAAAAAAAAAAAAAAAAAATTAATTGGGTATGGGAAAATTCAATTTGGGGGGGGGGGGAATAACTTTTAAAATCAAAAAAAAAAAAAAAAACTTTTGTTTTAAAATAAAACATCGGGGGGGTGGGGGGGGGGGGGGGGGGGGGGGGGGAGGGGGGAAAACAAGGGGGGGGGGGGGGGGGGTTATTGGGGGGGGGGGGGGGGGGGGGGGGGCACCTATTTGGGGGGGGGGGGGGGGGGGGGGAGGGGATGGGGTTAAATTTTTTAAGGGCACAACATTGGAGGGGGGAGGGGGGGGGGGGGGTGGGGGGGGGGGGGGGGGGACTTTTTTTTTCAAAAAAAACTTTTAAACTTGGGTTTTTAAAATAATTTTTTTGGGGGGGGGGGGGGCCCCAGGGGGACATTTTTTTAACACTTACCATGGTAATTTTTACTCTTTTATCCTTCAAAATATTTTTTTTTTAGGGGGGGGGGGGGGAAAGTCCTTTTTCAATTTTTTTTTTTGGGGGGCATTGGGGGGGGGGGGGGGGGGATTCTTAA
>JAJQQW010000640.1:0-2500 GCA_025583905.1 Ia io | reverse complement strand
GAAAAAGGGGGAAAAAAATCCCCAGGTTTTTTATTTATTTAGAAATAAATTAAATATATTTGTAAAATGGTGGTCTTTCATTTTAATAAATTTTGAGGGGGGGGGGGGGGTATAAGGTGGTAAATAAATTTTAAAGGGGGGGGGGGGTTCTTTAACCCTTTATTTGGGAAATATTTTCAAGGGGGGAAGGGGTGGGGGGCCGGAAAAAAATTTATTAAAAGAAAAGGGAAGCAGTTTTATCTAAGAAAAAAGGAAAACAAGATGGAAAAATTAAAAAATAAGGTTGTTTAAAATTTCCAAAAGGGGAAGGGGGGCGGTTAACAAAAAAAGGGGGGTTGGGGGGGGGGGGGGTTGGATTGATAGGGGTAAAAAAATTCATTTTGGGGGGCAGGGAGGGGAAGGGGGTTTTTGGGGGGGGGGGGGGGGATGGGGGGGGAAAATGGGTAATTGGGGGTTTTCCCCAATTTTTTTAGAAATTAAATAAAAAGTGGGGGGGGGAAAAATTTTTTAAAAAAAAGGGGTTAAAAAAACCCCTTAAAAAAAAAAGGGGGGGGGAAATGAAAAACTGGGGGGGGGGGGGTAAAATTTTTTTTTTTTTTCTTTTCTCTTTTATTCTTGGGGGGGTAGTAATCACGGGGGGGGGGGGGGGAAAATTTTGGAATGGTGGGGGTAGGGGGGGGGGGGGGGAGGATATATATAAAAAGGTCTAAAAAAAAAATCAAAAAAAAAGGGGGTTGTACAAATGGGGCCTAATGGGAAAAATTAAGGGGATTATTTTTATCCCAAAACCCAGGGTGGAGGGATAGGTGGGGTGAAGGTACAAAATATTTTAACGGGGGGTTGGGGAGGGTTGGTTTGGGGGGGGGGGGGGGGTTGGGGGGGGGGGGGGGGGGGGAAAACAATTAAAATAAAATTCAAAAAAAAATATTGAAAATAATAGTTTTTGGGGAAGTATCCCAAAAAAAGGGAGGGGTGGGGACTATTTCTAATGTCAGTGGGTTTTTACATTTTTTTGTGGTAATAGTTTTTGTATTGGGGGGGGGTTTTATAATCTATTTATTTAAGGGGGGTTGGGGGTAAAATTTGGAAAAACAAAAAATAAAAAAAAAAATAATCTTTGACCATAAGGGGGGAGTTTAACAATGGATCATTGGGTATGGGGGGGGGGGGGGGTTGGGGGGGTGGGAACGGGAAAAACAAATTTTTTTAAAACTTACATTTTAAAAAAACTTTTTTTAAAATTTTTTGAAAAAGGTGGGGGGAATGGTTTTGGTGGGGGTAAATCCCCCCCTGGGGGAAATACCCTGGGGTGAAATTTCAACCCCCCACCCAAAACACTCCACCAAAACAAAAAACATTTTTAAAACAATTTTTTTGGGGTGGGTGGGAGGTGTTTTTTGGGGGGGGTGGGGGGGGGGGGGGGGGTTGGTGTGGCATCTTTTTATATTGAGTTTTTTTTTTATTTTGAGTGGGGGGGGGGATCCCAAGGGGGGGGTGGGGGGGATATTGGGGGGGTTAAGGGGTTTTTAAATGTGAACCCCCCCAAGGGGGATGGGGGGGGGGGGGTGGGGGGGGGGGGAGGGGTGGGGTTTAATGTTTAGTGTGGGGGGGTTTTCTAGGGGGGGTGGGAAGGGGGGGGGGTGGTGGGGGGGGGGGGGGGGGGGGGGTTGGTGGGGGGGTGTGGGGGAAGGGGGCTGGGGGGGTTGGGTGGGGGGGGGGGGGTTGAAATTTTTTTTTGGTGGGGGGTGGGGGGGGCGGGGTGGGTAAAAACAACAACATACCCAAACAATCACCAAAAAACAACAAAACAAAAATATTTTTTATAATGTGGGGGGTGCAAAAACAAAATGGGTTTATGGAAAAAAAAAAGAAAAAAAAAGGGGTGTTTATCAAAATAGCCCCATAATAAATAACAACCAAAACTTTTTGGAGTATATTTAAAATAATTTAAATTAAGGGGGGCCCCACCCCACACCCCTTTTTTTCCCCCCCTGGGGGGGGTGGATTATTTTTTTTTTTTTTTTTTTACCACAATTAAAAAACATTTTTCCCTTTATTAACCCAATAAATGGGGGGTGGGAGGCCATATTTTTTATATGTATGGCCCTTCTTTGAAAAAAAATGGGGATAAAAATAAAAAATTTGGGAAAAAAAAAAAAAATTTATTTTTTTTAGGGGGCGAATAAAAATACCAATCAAAAAAAAAAACAAAAAAAAGTCAAAAAGAAAATGTGGAGCGAGGGGAAAAAAAAAAAAAAAAAAAAACAAAAAAAAAAAAAAAAAAAAAATAAAAAAAAAAACCCCACCACAAAAAAAAAAAAAAACAAAACAAAAAAAACAAAAAAAAAAAATAAAAGAAAAAAAAGAAAAAACAGAAAAAAAAAAAAAAAAAAAAAAAAAAAAAAAAAAAGATAAAAAAACAAAAAATAAAAAAAAAAAAAAAAAAAAAAAAAAAAAAAAAAAAAAAAACACAAAAAAAAAAACACAAAAAAAAACAAAA
>JAJQQW010000518.1:10000-12500 GCA_025583905.1 Ia io | reverse complement strand
CCTATTTTAAACCCCCCCCCAAGAAAATTTTTTTTTTTTGCATTCCTTTTTTTTCCCCAGGGTGTAAAGCCCCCCCCCCACCCCTTTGGGGGGTGGGGGCCCAAATTTAAAAAAAAAACCCCCCCCCCCCTTTTTTCCCCCCCCCGCCCCCCAAAAAAACCCCAATAACCCTAGGAGGTCAAATTTTTTTTCCCCCCCTTTTTTTTTAAAAAAAAATCCCCCCCCCTCCCCTTTTTTTTTTTTTTTATTTTTGTTTTTTTTTTTTGGGGGGGGTGAACAATGGGGCGCTTGAAATGGGGTGAGGGGGGTGGGGGGGAAAAAAGAGGCCCAAATGCAATCCCCAAAAACTATTTTTCACCCCCCCCTTTTTTCCCAAGTCCGAAAAAAAAATTTTATCCCCCCCTAAGAAAAAAAAAAATGTGGGGTAAAAAAAAAAAAGGCCCCCCCGCTGGGGCAAAAGGGGGGGGGGGGGAAAACAGTGGGCATTTGGGGCCCCCCCCCCCCCACCCCCCCCCCCTGGGTTTATTTTTTTTATTTTTGTTACCCCAAAAAAAAAACCAATGGGGGCTTTACTAAACCCCCTGGGGGGCCCCCCCCCCAAAAACAAATTTTTAGACCCCCCCCCTTAATAATTTTGGGCTCCCCCCCCAAAAAAAGGGGGGCGGTCAATAGGTTTAAACCCCGTGGGGGGGGGGGGTTGGGGGGGGGTGGGGAGGCCAAGTTTTTTTTTGTTTTTATTTTTCACCCCCCCCCCCCCCCCACCCCCCCCACCCGCCCCCCTTTATTTAATATACCCGCCCCTGGAAATCTTTGGGGGGGTGGGGTTATGGTTGGGGGGGGATTTTTTTCCCCCCCCCCAAAAAAAATAAAACCCCCCCCAAAAAAAAAAAAAAAACCCCCCTTTTGGGGGGGGGGGGGCATGGTGGCCCAGAAGGAAAAGAAACCAAGGGAGGTGGCCCCCAAGAAAAAAACAAGGTTAGTGGGTGGGGTTGGTGGGTGTTTTTTTTTTTTTTGTCACCCCCCTTCCCCCCCCCCCCTTTTTGAAATTTTTTGTGTCCACCCGCCCCAAAAAATAAAATGGGATAAAGGGAAAATGGGTCCCCCACCCCCAAGTTATTTTTTTTCAAATCCAAAACCATGAAAAGGAAAACCAAAAAAAACTCCCCCTCTGATTGCTTAGAATAAGGGTGTATCCCCAAAGCGCGCGAAAAAACCACCTCATTAAGCCCCACCCTTAACTGGCCTTTCTTTTTATATAATAAATATACCCCTTCCCAAATTCTGTGGTCTTTACCAACTGACCCTCCAGACCCCCCCTGTGGGGTAAAAAACCTTTGTAATAGGTTATTGGGGGGAAAATTGGGGGGGGGGGGGGGGGGGGGGGGGGGGGGTGGGGGGGATAAAAAAAGGGTAGTTCCCCTCATAGTCCAACTTTGTCCCCCCTCTCCCCACTTGGGGGTGGGGGGATAGGGGGGGGGGGGGTAATAGGGGGGGGGGGAATCCCACCTTTCTCCCGCCCCCCCCTTTCAAGGTGAGGGGGTGGGCTCCCTCTTCATTTGGGGTTTTTTTTTTAGTTATTTTCCCTATTTTCTATCCTCCCTTCCCCCCCTTGCACCACCACCCCCTGGGGAACCCCCCCCAACCTTTGTTTTTTCCAGGTGGGGTTCCCCACCTTTCCCCCCCCCCCCCCTTGGGGAAAGGGAAGCCCCCCCAAATAAATTTGGGGGGGCCCGGGGGGGGGCCCCCACCCCACCCCCTTGGGCTCCCACAGAAAAGCCTATCTAAAACAACCCAATGTGGGCTTCTGGGGGGGAACATAAAAAAAAAAAGATAAAACACCCACTGGTTTTTTTTTTTTGAAATCAATACATTTTGTTATTAAAACCGTTGAAAAAAAATAGGGTGGGCCCTCTCCCCCAAATATGAAATGGGCCCACCACTGGTGTGAAAACTTTTGGACCTAAACGTTCCCATAATAGTTAAGTGGGGGAAAAACCAATAAAATTGATAAACACAATGGTTGACCTTTTTTTGGTACCTCCCCCAAAAATTTTGGAAACAAAGGGCAAAGTTTTTTTAGTATTTGAGGAGTTCTTTTTCTTCTTTCTTTCAAGGGGACGGACCCACCCCCAAACCTTTTTTTGGGGCTGAATTAAAAACTGTGTTTTTTCCTGTTTTCTTCTGGAAATTTTTTTTTTCCCCCCCAAAGAAGTAAACTCCCCTTCTGCGATGCCATTTTCCCCCCCCCAAACCCTTTTTTTTTAATCCACCTATTCCCTCCTGTCTCCTTGCATCGTTTGGGTTTCCAGACAATTCACCACTACCGCCTTGCCCCCTGTCACTCCCAACTCATTTCTCTCACCTCCAAAAAATTTTTTTAAAACTGAAAATTTATTCCCCCCCCACTAATGGTTGGTGGGCCCCCCTTTTAAAAGTTTTTTTAAAAAAAAAAAATAAGAACCCCATAAAACTATAAATTGCCCTCCCCCACCTAAAAAAA
>JAJQQW010000533.1:0-26992 GCA_025583905.1 Ia io | reverse complement strand
AGTGTATGTAGATCTCCAGTTATCAGACGCATGCACACAGATGTCTGTACATGTGGGAGAAGTCCATAAGTAGAGCAAAGGCCCATTATGTGACTCGGCAAGAAACCAGTAGCAAATTCAGAGCCCTTAATAATGATTATACAAAGTAGTGAGAGAACTCGTGGAAAGACATCAAATATGTAAGTCTACTGTCTAGTGAAAGATGTAGACCACCTGGAGAAATCTTGAAGACAGACGTGCACATTTTAACCGGTCTTTAAAACCACTAGAATTTCCTGAATTTGCATTAAACGTTTAACACATACTTGGGAGGAACAATATGTACTATTTGCTTCTCCACTCAGACAGCAGTGGAGAAAGTGCTTTCTACGATGAAGCTAAGTACGGTAACTAGAAAACAGGAAAAGCCAGTTGTAAGACATTGTAAGCAGACTAGGAATGAGGCGAATAGCAGTGATTGAGAGAGTAGCTAGAGAGTCAAGGGAGAGTACCATCACATATGTAGGATATAGTAGGAAGTGTTTCATACAATGTGGGCAATACCTAGAGTAGAGCAATAGACATTTTACAGCAGCTTTAGTACCACTAGAATTCACTACAAAGTAGCAATGACTGTAAAGCAGTGAGAGACAATGTAAAAATAGCTTCCCTAGTTCCAGGAAATTGTATAAGTTACTTTGTAACATGTGGTAAAGGTCTCATAAATAGGGCAGAAGGCAATTATAGGCTTCACTGCAAGAAAAGAGAAAGAAGTTAGTTTAATTGTGCAATACAAATTATAGTGAGATATAGACCAGGAAGGAATTGGTGAGGCAGAGAATACAAGTGGAGGACAAGAAAAAGGATAAAGACTACCAAAATATAAGTATTCAGGTGTACAAGGTTTTTTATGGTACACCGCAGAAAACCCTTTAAATAAGCAATGTGCACATAGAAAGAAGAAGTGAGAAGAGAAACAGCCTTTGACACACTGGGAAATTCACTGAACTTTGTAGCATTAAAACAGTATATAAGTTGTAAAGAAGGGTTGTCAGACAGACAAGGTGTATGTAGCTTCTCCAGTTAACAGAAGCATGCACACAAAAAAACTCCCCCACAAGCCTCTTTTTCTTTGTACATGTGGGGAAGTCCCATATAAGGTAGAGAATGGCCAATTATAGGACGCTTGCAAGGGAAACAGGAGGGAGTAAATCAAGAGCCCAATATTAGATGAACAGAATTGTGATAGAAAACACGTGGGAAAGACATCAAAATGTAAGTCTACAGTCTAGAAGTATGTTAGGACACTGCAGAAATCCTTGACAAACAGCTGTGCTCATTAAATCCGGAGTTTATAACCAATATAATTCACCGAAAAGTAAGCATTAAATCTAAACATACTTGGGAAGACAAGTGTGTATGTTGCCTTCTCCACTTAGAGGGCAGTGTGGAAGATGTTTTCTTCAAAAGTAGGGTAAATCCGGTAACTGCAACAGAAAGCCAGGTTGTAAGTATTGTAAGCAAGACTAGGAATAAGGCGAAATAGCTGTGAATTGAGAGAATAGCAAGAGAGTCAGGAAAGTATCATCACTATGTTAGGATATAGTTAAGGAAAAGTGTTTCATTACAATGTGGGCAATCTAGATAGATAGAACGCAAATTGCCATTTAGCTGCTTAGTACACTAGGATTTCACTAGAATGTAAGCATTCAAACTGTAAACAGGAGAGAGAAAAGGGTTTGTGTGGTTGTTTATTGGTGTGGTATTTTGATATTTTTAGTGTGAGATTTAGTTAAAATAGATAAAAAATATAATTTAATTAAAATTAAAGGCGAAATGCAGAGCAAATAAATGGTTGGAATTGAAGGAGTATTGCTAGAGAGGTCAAAGGAAAAAAAGTACATGGACATTGTTAAGTCTATAGTAAGGTAAAGTCTTTCTACAATCCAGAGAACCTTTAAATAGAGCAAATATTTGCACACATTTTAAGCGCTTCTTAGTACGCTCCACAATTCACTACATTTGCAGAAATAAAATCAACTGTAATAAAACAGGGAGTGAGAGGACAAGTGTACGTGGCTTCTGGGGTTCAGAGGGGAAAGGAAAGATTGAATATTCTTTATAAATGTGGTGTTGAAGGTCTCATAAGTAGAAGCCGAGGGGAAAGGCCAATCATAGGTCCACTGGCAGGAAAAGAAGTAGGGAAATGCGAGAGCATACAATAGCGAATAGAACAGAATTGTTGAGCATTACACAGGTGGAAAAAAAAAAAAAAATTTTAAGTCTACAGTCTGAAACAAGGATGAAAAAAAAAAAGAAAAATAAAAAAAAAAAAAATATAAAGGAAAAAAGATCACAAAATACCACTGTAACTCATAAACTAAGGTGCATTAAACTGTACAAATGCTTGGAAGACAAGTGAGAAAATTGCGTTCAGGTCTCAGGGCAGGTAAAAAAACCTGACTTCTACGATAGTAGGTAAGTCCTGTAACTAAAACAGAGAGCGTGGTAGCTTTGACAGCAACTGGAAGATTCACTTCAAAAATATTTGTAGCATTTGAACAGTAAAACTAGAGATGTGACAGGGAAGAACATCAGACTTCTTAGGATTATAGTACGGATTCTCCTTCATACAATGCGGGAAATCCTAGAATAGAGTAAATAGAACATTTAAGCTTGTTTTAGAAATGTGGGGAAGTCCATACCTAAGTTAGCAGCCAAGGCCCAAATTTATATGACTCGGGGCATGTGTATAAACCAGTAGCAAGTTCAGAGCCCCCAGTATAAAAATGAATTGGTACATGTGGGAAAGACTCATGAGTAGAGCAGGAGGGGAAATCATAGATCCCTGCATGAAAGAAAGAAGTAGTAAAGGAGAGCAAATAATAGACGAAAAGAACCGAATTGTGGCATACAGGTAGAAAAAAGAAAAAAATAAAAAAAGTCTACAGTATAGAAAGGTTTTTGAAAAAAAAAAAAAAACTTTAAAGAGGATAAAAAAAGTACAATAAACAGACTTGGAAAGAACTGGAATTTCATCAAAATGTAGCATTAAACAGTCTACAAGTCGACAGACAAGTATGTATGTAGCGTCACCAGCAGATAGATAGAAAGAACATAGCCTCTGAAATACAGCAAGGTGACGAAGTGCACATTTAAACCGGTCTTTGTCCCAATTTTTTTAATCGGCAAGAAAACCACTAGCATAATTCACTGTAAATTAGTTGCATTTTAACAAAAAAGTAATTTAAAAAACGTACTTGGGAGGGAGATCAAGTGGTTTAAGATGCTTTCTCCACTTCAGGACAGCATGTTGAAAGGAAGCTTTCTTGAAATACAGCAATTGCGCCTTAAACAGGTTCCTTAAGCGCTCACGACTAAAATTCACTGTAAAAGGTTAAGTAAACTGTAACATACATACTCAGGAAAGCACTGTTGTTTATTGATTCTAGGGTCCAGAGAGCAGTCTAGAAAGGTGCTTCTGGGATTTATTTGCATGTTCTGTAAGGCGAGAAAAATATATGCAGTTGTAAGACATTAATAAGAAAGACAGGAATAAAGGCGAAATAGCAGTGAAATTGAAGGGGGATTTGGCTAGGTGGACGTGAAGGGATAAAGACAGTACATCACAATGTTAGGATTATAGTAGTACGGGAAAGTGTTTCTATACAATGTGGGAGCAAATCCTAGATAGAAATATAGAGCAAAAATAGCACATTTATATATGCAGCTTTAGTATCCAACTATTGAAAAAAGTTCACCTTACAAAATTCCTCGTAGCATATATACTGTAAAAGGACTGGTTGACGAGAACAAGTCGTATATAGGGGCTTTTCCAGGTTCAGCGATAGATTTTATGATTTTATTGTTTCTTTTTGGTACATGGGGTGGTTTGAAGAAACAAGAAGGGAAAGAACGTGGGGGAACCATTCATTAGTTTCACTGCATCAGAAAACCGGGGAGTAGTAATTTTGCTGAGGCAAAATATACTTAGTGCTATAGAACCGAAATTGATGAGCAATCTAC
The DNA here is from genome assembly GCA_025583905.1 of Ia io. Classification (NCBI taxonomy): domain Eukaryota; kingdom Metazoa; phylum Chordata; class Mammalia; order Chiroptera; family Vespertilionidae; genus Ia; species Ia io. Next base: position 22,987 of record JAJQQW010000533.1, on the reverse strand, counting down.
CAAGTGAGAAAAGACTACCACACCCAACTTATACGATGTAAATAGGTTTCTTTCACACCGTATAAAGACAACCGGCTGATTAAATTTTGCATTTTACAGCTGGCTTTTGAAAAAAAACCTTTTTTAATAGTTGGGGCAACAGTTTAATTATGCCCATTGAACAGTCCCAGAGTCTTTATATACCATGTAGGTTGCTTCTCCATTGACATTTGTCAAGCATTAAAAGATCGGTAAACAAAAGGGAAGTCCGCATAAAGTAGAATATTCGGTAAAATAATCTCGACGTTACAAAATAACACGGTTAGGGGGAAAAAAATCACAAGGCAGTAATAAATTGTACAATCATTAATCTGATATTTTCTGTGATACCACAGAAAACAACCGTCGGGAAAAAAAAAGGGGACCTTCAAGTAATTTGTAAAGGGTTCTTACCAGTATTAGGACGAGTCGCGCTTTTGTCTGGGGGGGACCAAACTGCCTAATTTTCGTTCGTGAACAAAGAGAAGGGGCAAAGTTGAGAGCCATTTATTACCGGGTCGGTGTATTATTCCAACGGATTAAATTCAACCGAAATAAAAAAGGTTTAGAATTTACCAGTTAAAATCTTCTAAACAAACCATTACATGGGGAGGGGGTAAACAAGTAAGTATGTTTGGGCTTCTCCCACTATCGAGAAAAGGCAAGTGGGCGGAAAGATGTCAGATTTCTTTCCAAATTTGTATATGTAAAATCCCCGGGGTAAACTGCAACACTACAGCCGGTGCTAAAGGTTCAGTGTAATGCATAAAGGGGGGGGGGGGGGGACGAGGGGTAATTAAAAGGCGGACAATAGCACGTATTGAATTGAAGAGAAAATTTTGGCTAGCCAGTGGTCAAGGGGTAAACAGTTACTTCACCAGATACTCAGGAATTTTTGTACGTGTTGTTACATTTGGATTTTTTCCCCATAACAATTGTTTGGGGGGGCCAGTAAGAATAAGGTATTGCAATTCTCCCCGTTGTAGGTTTAACCTTTTTTGATAACTTTAAAACGGGGGAAACCAACTAGAGAAATTTCACTTACTCCAGGGGGTACTTTTGTAAAGGGCCAAAACACTGGTCAAATAATACAGGAGGTTGTCGAGAAATTAAGCAGTGGTAATGGAAAAGGAGAATAGCTTTCGGGGGTTCGGGGATTGTATATTTGTTATTTCTATACGTAAATCACCAACTGTTAGGTTTATAGTAAGGGTAAAAGGTGTTTTCATACCTGTGGGGGGGTTGGGCCTTATAAAGGGTCAACTGCACCCGTTACAAAGAAGGCCAGCAAATGCAGGAGGGCAAATTTAAAAAAAATTTAGTTTGGATATCACCAATGGCAACATTGGTACTATTCCAATAAGGGGTGGAATATTTTTACTGTATGAAAAAAAGACTAGAGGAGGAGATATGTATGTCTATCGGTTATCCAATTGGTTGTAGACACGATTTGCTTTACTAAATGTTCCTATGGTAATCGTGGTAACCCCTTTTGAGGTTGGCCAGAAGGGCCACTATTATTAGGGGGGGGTCATTGCATGGCGACCTGGAAACTAGTCACACCCACTGGCAGAGCCAAATTTTTGAGTTGATCTGCATGATTCTCAAAAAACACAGGGAAATTGTGAAGTATGGACACTGGGCGGAAAACAAACAAACTATAAGTACTTCAGTACTAGGAAAAAGGTTGTTATGTCCCCTGCAGGAAAAACCCGTTATTAAATTACCAAAAGCAACGCTGCCATATTGCCCAGTTTTAAAAAACCACTGGGGTTCCCACATAAGTGATTGGGAAATGTAGCATTAGAACGTAACAAAAACATTAGGTTGAATCAGACAAAACTCTATGTCAACACTTCTCCATTACCCCAGGAACTAGCATGTTATCACAAGCTGTTAGTTACATTGGAATTTAATCGTCACTACGTAGGCCGCATAGCCAAAAACAATATTACGGACTGCTCTGCAAGATAACAACCCAGGGCGTAAATAAAATGGTAGAGGTTTATTAACCCAAGTATAGAATAGAATCCGGTTTAGGGTGTTGAGCGACTCCGTTGGGGAATCAAGTGGGATATTTAAACAGGTAAATCCTTCACCCCACTATAGTGTAAAAATTGTTAGACCACTGTAAAATAAATCCTATGATAATCCACTCGCACAAAATGGCAAAATTGTACAATACCGTTCTTTTTAAAAAATACTATCTATTCTCATAATAAAAGATGTTTATGCAAATTGGTAAACGGGGGCAAAAGTTTGCGGATTTTTATACTTCTTTTTCCTAATTCACCAAGTATGGAAGTATATATAGGTATTCCACTTTTCGATTTGAACCAGGGTTGTCCACCGGTTAAGTGTAAGGTACTGTATAGGGGTAGTGGGTTTTTTAGATAGTAGGTAAATATAATAAAAGTTCGATGGGTAGGTAATATGCAGCGACAGAAAAGGTTAAAACTTGGTAGTGAACTTCGAAGGAAGGAGGGATTAGCTAGGAGCAGGAGTACGAGGGGACATGTTTCATCTAACACAAATAGCATGTGATTTTGCCTGACAGGTACGGAATAGTAGAGGGGAAGTAATAACATTAATCCCTAGTTACTCGTAACAACAAAATGTTGGATTCACGAAACGGGAAAGCTTGTATTTTTTTTCATATGTTGCCAATCTAGTCTTTCACTTTTTTAAATAAGGGGAGAAACGTAATGCGACAACTGGTAAACCGCGCTTTCACTACCAACGAGGGCAATGTCATTTACAAGTAGTCACACTATTAGGCTGTTAAACCAATGTTACAGGGTATGAGGGTTGGGGGGAGAATAGTGTAAATTATTTACATTGGTCTTACCCACAGTTAATCAGGGATAAAAAAGATATGTTTATAAGTCTAAGGGCCATATACATTGTGGATGGGGGAAAGAGAGGATGGCAGGAAGGGCTTAATTACTAGGTACCATTTAGCGAATACACCGGGAGTAAGCTAAGACTTGCAGAGCAGGGAATATCTGTGAATGTGCACCGAAAAAATTGTAGAGGGGAAATACCCAATTACTCTAGAAAAGGACATAAACAAAGTATACTATTTTTTTGTATGTTACACTGCAAGGTGTTCGTGTTAAAATACCATTTAACTGCAAATATACACCTTTTTGGCCCACTCATTTTGTTGGCGCACAAATTGCACAATTTGGGATTGAACCAGTCTTCTTTGGTACCTAAGAGGATTTCAACTTACATGGTTGCATTTATCTTAATAAATTCAACTCAGTAATAAAATCAGCTTGGTGGACCCATGGATGCCCTAGTGGGGTGTATGTAGTTGTCTCAGGTTATAACAGGAGGCGTAGGTTTCAAAATGCTGTTTTCTGTACTATGTGTGCATACGCCCCATAAGTCGGGGGTAACATAGTGGGGGTGGGGGTGGGGGGCCAAATAATGAGGACGGTGCAAATGGGAGGACTGATCATCCAGCAAGATAAATTACAGGGAGCCCATATAACAGTCATAGTGTGGAACATTAGATTAACTGTAACGTTTGTGGGTGGAGTGGGGGGCTAACTCTTGGGGGGGAAAAGGAATTCAAAAAATGTATATGTTTCTTATCACTGGGGGCAACAGTATGCGTTAAGGTTAACACTTGGCATACCCTAACAAGTCTTTGAACAGTTAAGATGGTCACATTAAGAAATCACTTTGCGCTTAAATTGAAAACTGCACAATTATATAAAAACCACTGTCTATAAAATTTTCCCCCAACCTTAGCATTAAAACTGTAAAACAAAAAAGGATTTCCTTGGGGAATAACAAGTGGTTAATATTGCTTTTCCTCCAACTGCAGTGGTACCGCAGTGTAGTAGAATAGGTGTGTTTCTTACGATGTAGCGTAAGTTCGTGGGGTACACTGGCAAACAAGGGAGAAGGGCCCAATTGTAAAGGGATCATATGTAAGCAACAACACCCTAGGAAAATAAGGGCGGGATTAATTGCAGGGTGAATTGAAGGGATGTCAAGCCTAGGAGATTGCTGGGGAACGTAATCACAAAGTTTAGTGATATTAGTAAGGAGAACACAGTGTTTTTCATCCCACCTTGTTGGGGTGCCTTTCCTAGGAGGTAGGGAGCAAAGCAGGACATTTTTAAGCAGTTTTATTTACCGGCAAGACATTCACTACACAGTTATAGCCAAATATACCTGTATAAGGCAGGTGAGAGGACAAGTGTATATAGCTTCTCATGTCAGAGAGGAATTGTAGAATGTTCTTTATACATGTGGTTGAAGTCTCGATAGTAGAAACTGTGAAGCCAAATTTGGTCACTGACATGAAAGAAGTAGTATGCAGAGCTAACATAGCGGAATGTAAACAGAATGTGAGCATAAAGTGGAAAAAAGACTAGAAAAATATAAGTAAACAGTATAACAAAGGTGTTTGTACACTGCAGAAAACCTTTAAATTAGAGCAAAGTGCAATTGAACCGTCTTGACACCACTGGAATTCAACTGAAAAATGTAGCATTTAACAGTTTGTAACAAAACAGTTGACAAGAAAGTGTATGTAGATTCTCCAGTTAACTAGAAGTAAATGCACAAGCTGTTTGTACATGGGGGGGAAGTCCATACGTTATAGCAAAGGCCCAATTATATGGACTCGGCACAGAAACAGTAGGGCGAATCAGAGCCCACAATAATGCATATAACAAAGTAGTGAGAGAACACGTGGGAAAGACATCAAATGTACGTTACAGTATAGAAAAGTATGTTAGGGACACTGCAGAAATCCTTGAAATACAGCAAGTGCACATTAAACTGGTCTTTAAAACCACTATAATTCACTGAAAAGTTACATTAAACTGGGTTAAAACATACTTGGGAGGAAAAGTGTGTAATATTGCCTCTCCACTTCAGAGAGCAATGTAGAAAGGTCTGCTTCTACGATGTAGGTAAGTCCGTAACTACAACAGAAAGCCAGTAGGAAGACATTGTAAGGAAGACTAGGAATAAAGGCGAAATAGCATGTGAATTGAAGAGAATGGCTAGAGAGTCAGGGAAAGTACATCACAAAGTTAGGAATAGTAAGGAAGTTGTTTCATACAATGTGGGCAATCCTAGAATGAGCAAAGATTGACATTTATAGCAGCTTTTGTTATCACAGAATTCACTACAAAGTAGCAATTTATTTTTTTTTATTTTTTTTTTAATGTAAACCGATGAGAGTCAACTGTATATAGCTTCCAAGTCAGAGAGAGAAATATAATGTGTTTTGTACATGTGGTAATGTATCATAAGTAGAGCAGAAGGTCAATTATAGTCACTGACAAGGAAAGAAGTGTAATGCAGAGCAAATAACTATGTGAATTGAACAGAATTGTGGAATACAAGTGAAAAGACTTACAAAATAGTCTAGGGAGTACAAAAACGTTTTTGTACCCGCAGAAAACCCTTTAAATAGAGCAAAGAGCACATTGAAACAGCTTTGACACCACTGGAATTCACTGAATTGTCGCATTAAACAGAAAAAGAGTCGACAGACAATGTATGTAGGATTCTCCAGTTAAAAAGATAGCATGCACCATAGCTCTTTGTACATGTGGGGAAGTCCAACAATTAGAGCAATGGGCCAATTATAGGACGCTGCAAGAATCCAGGAGGTAAATCAGAGCCATAATAGTGATATAACAAAAATTGTGAGAGAAACACGGTGAAAAGACATCAAAATGTAAGTCTACAGTTAGAAAGTATGTGAGCCACTCGCAGAAATCATCTGAAACCAGCAAAGTGCACATTAACCGGTCTTTAAAACCACAATAAGTCACTAAAAAGTTGCATTAACTGTAAAACATACTTGGGAGACACGTGTGTTATTGCCTCTCCACTTCAGCGAGCAGTGTAGAAGGTGCTTCTACGATGGAAACTAAGTCGGTAACTCAACAGAAAGCCAGTCGTAAGACTTTGTAAAGCAAGACTAGAATACAGGCAAAATAGAAAGTGAATGAAGAGAATGGCTAGAGAGTAAAGGGGAAAAAAGTACATCACATGTTAGGATATTAATAAGGACAAGTGTTCATACAATGTGGGCAATCCTAGATAGAGCCAAATAGCACATTTAAGCAGCTTTAGTATCACTAGAATTCATACAAAGTAGCAATCTACTGTAAAACAGATGAGAGTCAACTGTATATAGCTTCCCAAGTTCAGAGGAGAGAATATAAAGTGGTTTTGTACATGTGGTAAAGTCTCAATACGTAGAGCAGAAGGGCAATTATAGAGTCACTGCAAGAAAGAAGTAGTAATGCCTGATAAATACTAGTGAATAGAACAGAATTGTGAGAATACAAGTAAAAAAGACTACAAAGATATGTCTTAGGGAGGACAAAGTGTCGTTTTTATGCTTTCATTTCCGCAAATATCAGGTACAAGGTGTGTTGGGTAAGGGGTTTTGCTTGCTTTTTTACCTTATTAGTAAGGTTAACGGTTCACGAATGGTAGGTAAACTACATAAACGGGAATAGCAATTTGTATAGGTCCACTTTGGTAAAGCAAATAGGGGGGGACTAGGGAATTATAGGCGATAAATTAAGCAAAATTTAAAAATAATTAATAAAGTGAATGTAACAGAATTGTGAGGAGAACACGAAGGATCTATAGGCATAGTAAGAGTTCATGGGGAAGAAAAAAAGTACAATCCACAATTGTTTTAGGGATTGATTAGTTAAGGTAAGTTGTTTCATACTCAATGTGGGGGGCCCAAATACCTAGGGAATTCAGACAAGCAGTGTGATAGGTGTTTCTACGATGTAGTAAGTCCGGTAACTACAACAGAAAGCCAGTTAGGAAGGACTAGGAAGAATTGTATGGAGCTAGGAATAAAGGCTCAATAGCAGTGAATTGAGAGAATGGCTGTAGAGAGTCAAGGGAAAGTACATCATCAATGTTAGGATATAGAAAGGGAAAAAGTGTTTCATACATTGTGGGGCAATCCTAGAATAGAGCAATAGCACATTTAAGCAGCTTTAGTTACCTAGAATTTCACTACAAAGAAGCAATATACTGTTAAAACAGATGAGATGGAACTTTATATAGCTTCCCAAGTTCAGAGACTGAGTGTATAAGTGATTATGACAGTGATAAAGTCTCATAAGTGGAGCAGAAGGCCAATTATAGATCCACTGCAAGAAGAAGTAGTAATGCAGAGAAAAATAATAGTGAATAGAACAGTTTTGTGAGAATTCGAGTAAAAAGACTACAAAATATGTCTTACGGAGATACAAAAGGTTTTTGTTCACCACAGACAAACCTTTAAAAAATACAGCAAGTGCACTTTTGAAACAAGCCGTGACACCAACTGGGAATTCATGAATCTAAAGCATTAAACAGTAAAACAGTCGACAGACAAGTGTATGTAGCTTCTCCAGTTAAAAGAAGCATGCACATTAGCTCTTTGTACATGTGGGGAAGTCCCAAAATTAAGCAATAGGCCCATTATAGGACGCTGCAAGAAAAACAGGAGTAAATCAGAGCCAATAATATGAATATATACAGAATTGTGAGAGAACCCGTTGGAATAAAGGACATCAAAATGGATGATAAAGTCTAGAAAATATGTTAGAACATGCAAAAAATCCTTGATAATGACAGCAAGTGCACATTAAACCGGTTTTTTAAAACCATATAATTCACTGAAAAGTTGCATTACACTGTAAAACATACTTCCGGAGACAAGTGTTGTATGTTGCTTCTCACACTTCAAGTCAGCGGTGTGATAGGTGTTTCTACGATGTAGGTAAGTCCGGTACCTGCATCAGCAAAGCAGGTTTAAGACATTGTAAAGCAAGACTAGGATAAAGGCGAAATAGCAGTGAATGAAGAGAATAGCACAGAGTCAAGGGGAGTAACATCACAATGTTAGGATATAGTAGGAGGTTTATCAATCAATAGAATAGAGCAATTGCACCATTTAAGCAGCTTAGTCAACTAGAATTCATTACAAGTAGAAATCAACTGTTTAAAAACAGGTGAGAGACAAGTGTATATAAGCTTCTCAAGTTCAGAGAAGAGATTGTATAATGTTCTTTATTACATGGGTGAAGTCTCGATAGTAGAAACAGAAGGCCAATTTTAGGTTCTTGCAAGAAAGAAGTTAGTAATGCAGAGCAAACAATAGCGAAATAGATCAGTATTGTGAGATAAAAGTGGAAAAGATAGAAAAATTAAGTAACAGTATACAAAGGTGTTTGTACACTGCAGAAAACCTTTAATAGAGCTAAAGTGCACATTGAACATGTCTTTGACCACTGGAATTCACTGAAAAAGTAGAATTAAGCAGTAAAAACAGTTGAAGAAAGTGTATGTAGATTACTCAGTTAACAGAAGTATGCACAAGATGTTGTACATGTGGGGAAGTCCATAAGTATGGCAAAGGCCAATTATATGACTCGGCCAATGAAACCAGTAGCAAATCAGAGCCCACAATATTGATATAAACAAAGTATGTGAGAGAACACGTGGGAAGACATCAAAATGTCAGTCGTACAGTATAGAACGTATGTTAGACCACTGCAGAAATCTTGAAATACAGCAAGTGCACATTAAACTGGGTCTTTAAAAAAACTATAATTCACTGAAAAAGTTACATTAAACTGTAAACTTACTTGGGAGACAAGTGTTATATTGCCTCTCACTTCAGAGAGCCAATGTAGAAGGGGGCTTCTACGATGGAGGTAAGTCCGTAACTACAACAGAAAGCCAGCTAGGGAAGACATTGTAAGGAAGACTAGGAAAAAAGGGAGGAAATAGCAGTGAATTGAGGGAAATGGCTAGAGAGTCAAGGGAAAGTACATTCACATGTTAGGATATAGTAAGGAAAGTGTTTCATACATGTGGGCATCCTAGAATAGAGCACATAGCACATTTAAGCAGCTTTAGTATCACTAGAATTCACTACAAAGTGCATATAATGTAAAACAGTGAGAGTTCAACTGTTATATAGCTTCCCAAGTTCAGAGAGAGAATATAATGTGTTTTGTACTGTGGGTAAAGTATCATATGTTGAGCAGAAGGTCAATTATAGGGTCACGCAAGAAGAGTAGTTAATGCAGAGCAAATAATAGTGAATAGAACAGAATTGGGAGAATACAAGTGAAAAGACTACAAAATATGTCTTAGGTGAGTACAAAGGTTTTTGTACACCGCAGAAAACCTTTAAATAGAGCAAAGGAAAACGCACTATTGAACAGCCTTTGACCCCACTGGAATTCACGGGAATTATGGGCATTTAAACAGAAAAACGTGGGACAGACAAGTGTATTTTGCTTTTCCATTTAAAAAAAAGGCTGCACATGCTCTTTGTACATGTGGGGAAGTCCCAAAAATTAGAGAAAATGGGGCCCAATTTGGGGACGCTCCCAAAAAACCCGGGGGAGAAAATTCGAGCCAAAAATGGGAATATACAGAATTGTGAGGAAAAAACACGGGGGGGAAGAATCAAAAGAAAGTTACAGTCTAGAAAGAGTTAGACATAAAGAAACCCTTGAAATAAAAGAAAGTGCACTTTAAAAACGGTTTTTTAAAAACCCAAACTAAAATTAAACCTGAAAATTTGCTTTACATTAAAACTTTATTGGGGAGAAAGTTTTGAAATGTTGCTTTCCATTCAGACAGCAGGGTAGTTAGGTGTTTCTAGTTTGTGGGTTTAAAGTGGGGGCCCTGCTCAGAAACCAGGTTTAAAAATTTGTAAGCAGGACTAGGAATAAAGGCGAAATAGAGTGAAGGGAGGAGAAAATAGTAGAGAGTCAAGGGAAAGTAAAATCACAATGTTAGGATAAAAGTAAGGAAAGTGTTTCATAAAAATGGGGAGCAACCCTAAAAATAGAGCAAATTGACATTTAAAGCAGCTTTAGTATCACTATAACTAAATAAAAAGTGCAATCAATGTAAAACAGGTGAGAGCCCAAGTGTAATAGTTCTAAAAGTTCAGAGAAAAATTTTTAAAAAATGTTCTTTATACATGTGGTAAAAGTCTCATAAGTGAGCAGAAGGCCAATTATAGGTCACTGCAGAAAGAAGCAGTAAGCAAAAAAAAAAAATAGGAATTTGAACAGAATTGTGAAAAATACAAGTGAAAAACTAAAAAATAAAAGTTACGGTATAAAAAAGGTTTCCTTTTTCCCACCAAAAGAAAACCCTTTTAAATAGAGCAAAGGCACTTTGAAACACCCTTTGACACCACGGGAAATTTAAATGAATTGTGCTTTAAAACATTTTAAAAACAGTTGACAGACAAGGGGAAATTTTGGCTTTGGGGTTTAAACAGAAGCATGCCCCAAAGCTTTTGTACATTTGTGGAAGTCCCCCTTTAAATAGAGCAATAGACCCCCTTTATAGGACACTGCAAAGAAAAAAAAATAGGAAAAACAAGCCTTTTAAAAAGGGAAAATAACCCGAAATTTTGACAGAAAGCCCGGGGAAAGGGCCCTTTAAATGGAAGTCTTTCAGTATAGAAATTTTGGGTTTGACATGCCCAAATCCTTTTAAATTTCAGAAAGGGGCACGTTAAAATTCTTTTTAAAAACCCCCTATAAAACCGAAAAGTTGCTTTAAAAACTTTTAAAAACTTTCTTGGGGGGGACAAGTGTGTATGTTGCTTCCCCCCTTTTCAGACAGCATTTGTAGATAGGTGTTTCTACGATGTAGGTAATTTCCGGAAACTGAAACAGAAAGCCGGGTTTTTGGGACATTGAAAGGGGGGACTAGGAAAAAAGGCAAAAAAATAGCATAAATTTAAAGGAATGGGCTAGGAGGTAAAGGGAAAAGTACATCAAAATTTGTTAGGTTTTAAAAGGAAAAGGGAAAAGTTTTTCCCATAAATTTCCCTAAAATAGACCCAAATTTGCACATTTAAGCAGTTTTAGTACACTAAATTCCTAAAAAGTAGAAATAACTGTAAAAAAGGTGAGAGACAATTGTATATAGTTTCCCAAGTTCAGAAAAGGGATTGTAAATTGTTTTTTAAACCCCCAGGGGTTTGAAGTTCAAAAAGTAGAGCGGGAAGGGGCCAAATTTATAGGTCACTGCAAGAAAAAAAGAGTAAGGGAAAGGGGAAAAAAAATAGGAAAAAACCGAATTGTGAGAATCAAGGGGAAAAGATTTACAAAATATAATTTAAACGGTATACAAAGGTTTTTTTACACCAAAAAAACCCTTTTTAAATAGAGAAAGTGCAAATTGAAACACCCTTTGACACCAGGAATTCACTGAATTTTCCCTTAAAACAGTAAAAAGTTAAAGACAAGGGTTTTGTGCTTCTGGGGTTAAACAGAAGCATGCACAAAGCTTTTTTACATTTGGGGGGAAAGCCCCCTTAATTTGAGCAATGGGCCAAAATAGGACCTAAAAGAAAAAGAGTAAAATTCAACCCAAATAAAAATAAATAAAACCCAGAATGTGAAGAAAAGGGGGGGGAAAAAGGCCCATAAAGGGAAGCTACAGTTAGAAAGTTTTTGGGGACATCCCGGAAAATTCCTTTTGGAAAACCCCAATGCACTTTAAAAACCTTTAAAAAACCATATAAATTTAAAACGAAAATTTGCTTTAAAAATTAAACATATTTTTGGGAGAAAAGTTTGTAAAATTGCTTTTTCCACTTCAGACACCCCATTTTTGGTTTAAATGGGTTTTTTCTACGTTTGGAAGGAAAAGTCCGGAAACCTAAAACAGAAACCCTTTTTAAAGAAATTGTAAGCAAGACTAGGAAAAAAAGGCAAAATTTACCCAGTGAATTAAAGAGAATCTAGAGAGTAAAGGGGAAAAGTACATAAAAATTGTTAGGTTTAGAAAAGGAAAAGTGTTTCATAAATTTCCCAAAGAATAAAACAAATACCCACATTTAAGCGTTTTAGTAACTAAAATTCCACAGAGTAGCAATCAACTGTTAAAACAAGGGGAGAGACCAAGTGAAATTTGCATCGCATTTTAAGAAAAAGGAGAAATAAAGTTTTTTGGTACAAGGGGGGAAAGTCTCAAAAGGGTGAGCAAAAGGGCCAATTATGGCCCAATCCCAGAAAAAGTAGTAATGCAGAGCAAATAATAGTGAATAGAAAGAATTTTGGCATAAGGGGGAAAGAGACACAAAAAAAAAGTCTCCAGAATCAAAGGTTTTTTTTACACGCAGTCCCCCTTTAAAAATTGGGGCAAATTTGCCTTTAAAACATTTTTTTGGACCCCCACGGGAAATTTCATAAATTGTAGCTTTAAAAACAGTAAAAGATTTCGGGGGGAAAAGTGTATTTTGTTTTCCCCAGTTAAAAAAAGCATGAAACATAGCTCTTTGTACTTGTGGGGAAAATCCCCTAATTTGAGCAATAGGCCATATTATAGGAGCTTGGGGAAAAACCGGAGGGGAATCAGAGCCAAAAATGTGAATTAAAAGAATTGGAAAAGGGAAAACGTGGGAAAAACATCAAAATGTAATTTACAGTCTAAAAAAAGTATGTTAAAAACTGCAGAAATCCCCTTGGGAAAAAAGCAAAAATGCCCATTTTAAACCCCCGTTTATAAACCCAAAATTTAATTTACCGAAAATAGCATTAAATCTTAAAACATACTTGGGAGACAAAGGTTTTGTATGTTGCTTTCCCCTTCAGGGCAGCAGTGGGGAAAGGTTTGTTTCAATTTTAGGTAAATCCGGGGAACTGCCAAAAGAAAGCCAGGGTTTAAGAATTTGTAAACAAGACCCAGGGAAAAAAGGCGAAAAAAAATTTGCAGTGGAAATTTAGAGAAAAAGCTAGAGAGTCAAGGGGAAAATACAAACAATGTTAGGGTTTAAATAAAGGGGGAAAATGTTTCATAAAATTCCTAGAATAGAGCAAATTTGCCCATTTAAGCAGTTTAAAACCACTAGAATTCACTACAAAGTTGAAAAACAACTGTTTTTTAAAAAAGGTGAGAGACCCAAATGTTTTGCTTCTTTTAAAATTTAGGAAGATTGTAAATGTTTTTTTAAAATTGGTGAAGTTCATAAGTAGGCAGAAGGCCAATTATAGGTCACTGCAAGATAGAAGTAGGTAATGCCAGAGCAAAACAATAGCGAATAGACAGGATGTGAGCATACAAGTGGGAAAAGACTACAAAATATAAGTAACCAGTAAAAAGGTGTATGTACACTGCAGAAAGCCTTTAATCATAGACGCAAAGGGCACATTGAAACAGCCTTGACACCACTGGAATTCACTGAATTGTAGCATTAACAGTAGAAGAGTTCACAGACAACTGGAGGTGAAACACCCCTCTTAAAATAGAGCAAAAGTGCACATTGGAACCAGTCTTCTGAAAACCCAACTGGGAAAATGCACTGAAATTGGTAGGCATTTTAAAAACAGTAAAAAATAAAAATAACACTTGGGGGACAGGGTGGGACAAGTGGTTATGTTGCTCTTCCCCCGGTTAAACTATACAGGAGGGGGCCATGCACTCCACACAGCTGTTTGTAAACATTGTAGGCCAAAGGTTTCCATTAAGTAGTAGTAAAGGGCCCAAATTATAGAAGGAGGGGTGGTGGGGACTTACACGAAATCAAAAGTAGCTAAATCAGGAGCTCCAATTTAATATTGAATATAAAAAGGCCAGTGGTAGGTGGATACTTTTAATGCAGGACTACAAATTAGTGGGAAAGTGGGGGGTAGTTTTCAAATATTGTAAATGGTGCTAACAGAGAATAGGAAAAAATAAAGCCATGGGAAATGGTTACCAAATTGCAAGATCATTCCCTTTTGGGCTAATAGTTTGGGGGAAGTTGGCACAGGGAAGTTGTGTCATTACATTAAAAACCCATGCTACCCAAATGTCCCAGTGAAAAGGTGGTGTGGTTGGGTGCTGTTCTGAATAAGGGAGGGTGCTCTATGGGGGGTTTAGGAGGAGATCGTGGAGGAGGAGAGGAGGTGAGAGAGAGCCGAGGAGGATGGTGGAATGGAAGTCGGGTTGTGGTGTAAGGTAGAGAGATGGTGCCATTCTGAGAGCTTTGTACGTTAAGTTTTGCGAGCAGGTGAGAGGGGTTTGCGGAGTAGAGTGCAAGGTTGGCGTGAGCCAGTTGTGAAGACATTGTAAGCGTATAGTGTTTGGGTGTGAATCTTAGTTTTTAGCTAAGTTTGCAGGGGGTGGGGGGGGGTGTATCCAAGTTTAGTATTCACTTACACAGCAGGATAATAAATGAGCATAGCAAAGGGGAAGGGGCAAATCAAAATGTTGAAAAACAGGTTACATCAGAGTGTTTGGATACAGGAAAGTTAATGAAATAGTAGTGTTTTTCCTGGAGTTGACAAAAGAGAGTTATATAATCCTCAAGTTCAGAGAGATAGTTTGTTATGGGATAGATTGGTTGTGTGTGTGTGTTATGAGGAGCAAGCTAGTTATGTATGAGCTGTTGGTGTTGGAATTTCACTTAACATGTGCGTGGAAATATACTGTAAATAGCAGGTTGAGGCCAAATATACTGTCACTCCAGCGTCTCAAGTTGTCATGGCAGAGCAATTTCCCATTGTATGTGGATTCATTGTATAGTATACATTGTTTGAATTTGTGTGGTCAATAAGTTTTGTATATAATGTTAGATTGACCAATTATAAAAGTGTGTTGCAAAGGGAAAGGCAAAGTTAGTAGTTAATTACTGTAAGCAGGAGCAATAATTTTATAGTGGGAATTTGCCCCTGAGCATAGTAAAGGAGGTGGTTTGTAAAACAAGGTGGGGAAAAAAGACAAAGGTGTTTTATATATGGTTGATCTTGTGGTATAGGATTAATTGTAATAGGTCTGGTGAGTACACTGGAGGGAAAACCCCTTTTAAATAGAACAAAATGCTCATTGGAAAAGTTAGGTTCTTTCTGAAAAAGGTAAAAATTGTTATGCACTGAGTTAGGTTATTAAAATTTAAACAGGAAATAAGAGTTGAAACCCAGGGGACAAAAGTTAGTTACTGTAGCGTCCCAGGTTAACAGGGTAAGCATGGCACCCACATAAGCCAGTTTGTACATGTGGTGCAAGTAGGAATAAGTTAGGGAGCAAATTTTTCCTCCCAAAATAGTTAAGAAAAAAAAAAAAACTTTAGCCAGGTAAAAAGTTAAGGTAGTAAATTTTATAGAGGAATACATACTGAAATTGTATATTTACAGGAATGAGGGATTGTGAGTTGGAAAAACAAAAAGTGGGAAAAGGGGGGGGAAAATTTCAAGAATGGTATAAGTCTACAGTAAAATAAAGGAAAGGCAAAAAACAAAAAAAAAAAAAAAAAAAAAAAAAAAAAAAGACCAAGAAGAAATGAGAGGGGAAAAGAGGGTGAACATGGATAAAAAAAAATAAAAAAAAAAAAAAAAAAAGAAACCCAAGAAAAAGACAAGAAAAAAATTTAAGGCTACATTATTTATAATATAGGAATAAGTAAGAAGAAAGGTCTTTTGTACACTGCATTGAGGAAAAAAAAAAAAGAATACTTCCACTTCTCCTCCCCTCTTAAAGTTGAGCCAAAAAAGTGCACTTCTACGATTTAGGTAAGTCCTGTCTAACTTCGATCCTCGGTTATTTCATTTGGAGTTGTTGTTAAGTTATATGTAGACATTTGTAAACAGTTGATAATGAAGTTTTAAGAGTTTTAAGGGCGAGTTTTATAGGGGAGAACAGTATAAGGGAAGGGAGAATAGTTAGGACTGAGTCAAAGTGTAATGTTAAGCTTCCACCCATGTTTTAACAGAAAGCAATGTAAAAAGGTGTTTTATATCACCAATGTGGGGGCCAATCCCTCAGAAATAGTGAGTTTTTAGGATTTCATGTTGTTTCAGATTAGCTGTAGTGTAATTACTAGGGAAATTTCACTGGAACGCTGTTTTAACCCAAAAACTATTTAAATATGAAAGCTTGTTTTTGGGAGGGGGACACTGGATATAGGCTTTCTCAAAAGTTGCAAAGAAAGAATTGTTATAAATTTTTTCCATTTGTTCACCCATGGTAGTTGAAGGGGTATAAAACTGTGGAGCATGAAGGCCAATTATTTCAGTCTCTGTAAGTATAGGAAAAAAAGAAAGTTTTTTAAGTGCAGGGCAAATTAATAAGGGAATAGGGGAAAAAAACAAAAAAAAAGGGAATTTACAAGCAGGAAAAAGAACAACAAAAAATTTTTAAGTCTATAGTAATAGAGAAGGGTCTGTTGATACATCTGCTCAGGGAAAAAAAAAACCCCTTTATAGTGGAAGCCCCAAAGGTTGCACATTGGAAATAAACGGGCGATTCTCTAGGATATACCCCCAATCTGGGCATGCAAGGGGATATGTTAGGCATTAAATACTGGGACAATCAACCATACTTGGTGACAGACCAAGTGTTATGTAGCTGTTAGAGTTATATGAGGGAGGGGCACTTTTTTGCACACAGCTGTTGTGACATGTTTAGGCAAGGCACCATTAAAGTAGAAAGTCAAGGGGCCCCCAAATATAGGGATAAAATCCTGCCACGAATAATAAACCAGTTAGTAAAAATGGCATAAGCCAAATAAAAAAATTTGGTGATTAACCAGGGGTAAATATGAGGAGGAAAAAAAACAAAGTGGGGGAAAAGGGGACTTCAACTTGTATAGTTCTTACAGTTAGAGGGAAAGCCCAATGGTAGGGGTGGGGGGACCCCACTTACAGGGAAATCTTCATATTACAGCAAGGGTACTTGGAAAAATCCCCGGTATTTTTCATAAACCATAGGGGTGAATTTCACGTGAAAGTTTAGCGTTTAAATTTTGTGTGTAAAAAACATACCATGGGGAAGGACAGAGTGGTAGTAGGTTCTTCCGCTTTCAGAAGGGGGAGCAGTTGTGGAAATAGGGGTGGCTAGGTCGTTGGTCGTAAGTTTAGTAGTAGGAAATTTTGTAAAAACCAAAAAGCTAGGAGTGAGGAGGGACATTGTAATGGAGTAAGGAAGAAGGATATAAAAGGTGAAAAAAAGGGCTGGTTGAATTCGAAGACAAGAACATTGCTTGAGAGGTCCAACGGAAAAGTGATTACAATTCCAACAAATGAAGTTGGAGAGATAAAAGTAAAGGGAAAAGTGGTTTTCATTACCAAATGGTGGGGGCAATTCTGGTGGAAGAGTGCATAAAAGTAAGCAAAATTTAAAGCAGCTGTTTGGTTCCTCACTAGGGAATCTTCACAGCCAAGTACCAACATGTACTGTAATACAGGTGAGGAAAAACAAAGGAGTATAATAGCCTCTAAAGTTCAGAGATGTAGGAAGATTAGTATAATTTGTTTCTTGAAAACAGGGGGTGAAAGTATATCTTATAGTAGGATGCAGGGGCGAGGCCAATTATTAGGGTCACCAACTGCAAGGAAGAAGTTAATAATGCAGATGCCAGTGAT
Source organism: Ia io (assembly GCA_025583905.1). NCBI lineage: Eukaryota > Metazoa > Chordata > Mammalia > Chiroptera > Vespertilionidae > Ia > Ia io. The sequence goes on along the minus strand of JAJQQW010000533.1, from coordinate 5,588 downwards.
AATAGTGGAATACGAAAACAGGGAAAAATTGTTGAGGGGACACTAATTTACAGTGGGAAAATAGACAAACACAAATATTATGTTATGGTATCAGTATAGGAAAGGGGGGGGGGTGGGGGGGGGGGGGGGGGTCTTTGGTACATTGCAGGAAAGCCCCTCTAAATAGAGGCAAAGTGGACATTAAAACCCAGGTCTTTGGGAAAACCCCGGGAAGTGCAAGACTTGAAATAGTTGCCTTAAAATACTGTTTACAAACCACTGACGGGGGGGGGGGGACAAGCATTGTATGTAGCTTCTTCCAGTTTACACACTGGAGGCATGTACCACAGTTGTTTGCTACGATGTGGGGAATGTCCTTATCAGTAGAGCAAGGGGCCCCCAAATTGATAGGAACACTGCAAAGGAATACGGTAGTTTAAATTTTCAGAAGCCATTAATAAATAAATGAAATATAAACCAGGGAAGAGACACGTGAAGTGAAAGGACGTGGGAGGGACATTTCATAAAAATGTTTTTACGGTCTTATTGTATGGAAGGAAAATGTATGTTTGGGGGGACAACACTGCCAGAAAATTCTTCGAAATAATCAGGCGAACCCCCCCCTGAAAAAACATTGGGGGAAGCCGTTGTTTAAAACCCATACTTTACATTTTCAACCAAATAAAGTAGGCATCTAAAAACCTGTAAAATAAAACTTAACTGGGAAAGACACTGAGATATTTCTTGTATTCCTCCAACTACAGGAACAGGAAGTGTTAGGTAATGGTGGTTTTCTTACGATTGTACAGTAAGGTCCGATAAAAAAACTGCCAACAGTATTAAGGCACTGTTGTTGGACATTGTAAGCAAGAAGGGAAGGGGAAAATAAAGGGGAAAAAGGGCAGTGGGTATTGGTTATGAGAATAGCTACGATATTTTTCAAAAAGGGGGTAAGTACATCACAATGTTTGGATAAAAGTTAAGGGAATATGTGTTTTCATTACACAATGTGGGGGGCAAATCCTTAGGGGGGAATTGACGCAATAAGCTCCTTTTTCAGGCAGGGCTCTGTTAGTACTCCCCTAGGATTTCACCTAACAATCAGTTACAAATATTTACACTGTAAAAAGGGCATGGGGTGGAGGGGAGGGGGTGGACAAGTTGTTATATACAGCTTCCCTCAAGTTCAGAGGATGGGGATTTGTATGATGTTCTTTTGTTTTCAATGTGGTTTGAAGTTTCCTCAACCCAGTGGGTGACAGAAGGGCCAATATTATAGGTCCCTCTGCAAGAAAAGAGATGTTAGTAAAATTGCAGAGCAAGTAAATAATAGTGAATAGAACCCAGGAAAATTGAGAAGAATACACAAGTGAAAAAAGGTGGACAAACATAAAATATATAGTTTCTCTATAGTATAGATAAAAATGGGACTTGTCTACTGCTCAGAAAAAATAAATATAACTACCCTTTAAATTAAAGGAGCAAAGTTGGCACATCTGAACACTGTCTTTGAAACACACTGGGGAATGCCCCCACTAAATAATTGTAAGCATAAACACAGGTAAAAACAGTTGGACCAGGACCAAAGTGTATTGTTAGCTTTTCCACAGGTTAACAGGACAGGCCCATGGCCCACACAGCTGTTTGTACATTGTTTGGTAGGGGGAAAGTACCATATGTAGGAGTAAGAGGTCCACAATGATAGGACGCTGCAAGAAAATCAGTAGTAAAATAAGGGGGGGGGGTAGTGTATATACACAGACTCTGTGACGAAAAACCCAGGTAGTAAAAGACATCAGAGCCAATTAATAATGAAATATAAAACCAATATCTGTGATGAGGGAACACGTGGGGAAATGGTACATCATAATGTAAGGGTCTCCAGTATAAAAAAAACATAATTTGTTAGGGGGACACTCCAGAAATTTCCTTGAAATACAGGCAAGTGGGCCATTAAAACCTTTCCCAGTGCCTCGGGGGGGAAGGTCCCCCCTCCCACTGCCTTAGTGGTTATCTTGGTTGTTTCCATTGGTTTATGCTAATATGCAGGTCAATTATTAAAGGGGTCCTTAGGGTTGCTTTCTAACCTCCCATCCCCTACCATTTTTGCAGTTTAGTACGACTAAATTCACTACAAAGTAGAAATCAACAGTACAACAGGTGATAGACAAGTGTATATAGCTTCTCAGTTCAGAGAAGATTGTAGAAATTTTCTTTACACATGTGTGAAGTCCTCATAAGTAGAAGCAGAAGGCCAATTTTAGGTCACACTGCAAGAAAGAAGCAGTAATCGGCAGAGCAAAAAATAGTGAAAAACCAAGAATTGTGGGATAATACAAGTGAGAAAAGGCGACTAGAAAATATAAGTCTACGGCATACAAAGGTCTTGTACAAACTCCGCAGGATAAACCCCTTTTAAATAGAGCAAAAGTGGCACATTGAAACAGCTTTGACACCACGAATCCTGAATTGTAAGCAATTAAAACAGTAAACAGTTGACAGACAAGTGTAGTAGTCTTCTAGGTTAACAGAAGCATGCCACAAAGCTATTTGCACATTTTGATGAAGTCCCATAAGTAGAGCAATAGGCCAATCATAGTACACTGCAAAAACCAATATTTAAAATCACAGCCAATAATAAGGAATATAACACAATTGTTAGAGAACATGTGGAAAAGACATCAAAATGTAAGTCACCATATAAAACGTAAGTTAGACCACTGCAGAAATTCCTTGAAATACATCAAGTGCCCATTGAACCTAACCCAACCCCGGAAGTCCCCACTGCCTTATGTCTGTGTCCAATGGTAAGCTAATATGCATGCAAAAGTCATCGGTTGCTTTTCTAACCTCCCCTCCTCCCCTACCATTTGTCTCTCAGATCGATTCTATTCTTGTTCATCAAATATATTGATCATTAAATCCTACATATGAGTGAGATCATGTGATTATTAATCTTTCTCTATTTGGTCTTATATCGCTTAGCCTAATGTCTCCAGTTCCATCCATGCTGATGCAAATGGTTAAATTCCTTTCTTTTTAATAGCGCATAGTATTCCAATGTGTAGATGTACCAAAGTTTTTTAATCCACTCATCTGCTGATGGACACTTAGGCCTTGTTTCCTCCAAATCTATAGTCTATTTAAAATTTTGCTCTGCTATGAACATAGAAGATGGCAATATATCCTTTGTGTTTAGGGTTTCTGTTATCCTTGGGATATATTCCCTAGTAAAAGGGATTACTGGGTCAAATGCGATTCCATTTTCAGTTTTTTTGAGGAAATTCCATCCATAGAGTTTTACCACAGGGGCTGCACCAGTTTGCATCCCATCAGCAGTGTCAGGCGGGTTCTTTTTCTCCACATCATTCCAGCACTTGTCATTTGTGATTTGTTGATGATAAGCCATTCTGACAGGTGTGAGATGGTATCATCATTGTTGTTTTGATTTGCCATCTCATGGATGAATTAGTGACTTTGAGCATTTTTTTCCATATGTCTCTTTCTCTCTCTTGGCCTTCTAGTAATGTCCTCTTTCCGAAAGTGCCTATTTAGATCAGGGAATGGGCAACCTAGTGAGCTTGGTTTTGTGTCAAATTCGCCAAAAAAACTGAGCATAACTCGGGTAGTGTGTCACTTTGAGGAAATACATTATTTTCGCAATGTTTCATCCACAGGAGCAAGCAATATGTTTCATCCTCGGCATGCGGCCACCTTAGCAGCCGTGTGTCATCAGAAATGCTATGTGTGTCAGAGCTGACACACGTGGTCTAGGTCGCCCTTCACACTGATTTAGATCCTTGTCCATTTTGTTGCTTGTATTGCTTATCATCCATTTTGTTAAGTTGTATGAGTTCTCTGGAAATTTTGGAGATTAAAACCTTATCAGAAATATCATTGCAAAATATGTCTACCATGCAGTGGGCTTTCTTGTTTTGTTGGTTTCTATTGCTGTGCCAAACTTTTATTTTGAGTAGTCTCATTTTTGTTATTTTCTCCTTAGGCTTCCTTTGCCCTAGGGGCTGTGTCTGATATTGATTATGACATATGTCTGCTATTTTGCTGCCTCTGGCATCTTGTAGGATTTTTATGATTTCCCATGTAAGGTACGTAATATACACACCACAAGGATAGTACTCCAGAGAAAAATGACATACACTAAGCAGTATGATGATAAGCAACCAAAGAATTTCAGATTATCTGGCCAAAATTCACAATAATGTACAGGATATGGAATAAAAGAAGTAATATTTGAGATAATGACATTTACAATAAATCTAGCTCCAAAAATCATTTTTTAGAAGCCAACATCAGCCTATAGAGGTCCCATTGGATTCCCGTGTTTTAAGAAAGACTGTACTGTCCAGTTAACTCATTGGTTAAGCTTGTGGCTCCGAGAGTGAATGGTCTCTGTTCCGGGATGGTCAAGGGCAAATGAACTCTCAGTTGCAGGTTTAATCCTAAGTGCCATGTCTCGGGAATACAAAGGATGTCAACCCATCTATGTGTCTCTCATCTTCTGGATGTTTGTTTCTCTCTCCTCTCTCTCTCTCCTCCTCCTATCTCCCCACATCCTCCATCATTCCACTCTCTCTAGAAGTTAAATGGAAAAAGAATCATGGGTGAGGGGAAAAAAAAAAAAGAAAGACACACGTTACCGACTTGTGCTTCCTACATATGTTTTTTTAGACATTAGAAAACTTGGTTTCTCTAGAGAAAGCCGTTCTAGTTCACCATGAGCTCTACACTCCCCATTTCCAAAGCTATGTTTGCAATCCCTCAGAATCACCTTCTCTCACAGGTAAGTTAATTTTTATCACACAAAGACTAACCTAAGTTAAAAAATAAAGATTATTTTAAATCAAAAAGCATTGGGGAAAGTAGGAAGATGGCGACCGCAGGAAGGTAGGGAGGGTGAGTGTGTGATCGAGTGAAGGAGGATAGAGGGTGTGATGACGTTTTGAGGGGTGTGTGTGTGAGTGAAATAGGGACAGTTAGACCCTGCATTCTTCCAGTGGGCTTCCAATCCAGGCAGTCCTTGGTTGGCAAACCCCGCGGCCAATGCAAACAATGCTGGGGAGGACACCATTGGCACAGATACCCCTGCCATCTTTAAGAACGAACTGCTAGAGATTAGAATCCTAACCTTACCACCACCCATCGGACTCGGAACAAACCTGGTCACTACAAGCCACTCTTGTAGAAGACCTGCCACCCCACAGAAGGCGCAAACCCTGAACCCCACCTCCAAAAGTGCGCCCTAAAGCAGTAAGTACAACCTCCCCCTCCCAGTGCTGGAACTCAGGATTTTCTCAAGCGTCACCAACCCATAGGCACCCAGCACTCCACTACCCAGGCAGTGCTTGGGAACCACTGAGAGCCACCAGGGGGTGATTTTTGCCACAGTCAAGGGTGCCACGCTAAGCAGTAGAAAGAATCTCTGATCTGCCTCTTCCTATATAACTGCCCACGTACACCCCAGCATTGCAACTTCAGGCCAGGGTCCCTCAGAGCTTTTGAGCCAGCGGTGGGCACGCCACCAGTTCACCGCCACCAGTTTTGCACACCCCCAGGCGGGCAAACTCCCGGTCAACAGCAAGGGAAGGCGC
>JAJQQW010000294.1:20000-26187 GCA_025583905.1 Ia io | reverse complement strand
AAGATGGTGACTCAAAAAAACCCCATCGAATATTACCTTTTATCACAACACAGGTTTCCAAAACCATTAACCAGAGGAAAGTTTATATTATAAATAAGAAAAAAGAAAAATTTTTTTTTCCTGTTGTTTTATGATTTATTTTAAGTGGGAAACAAAACAAGGTTTTAAATGGAGCTAATAACCAATAACAAATATTTTTTATACATAAACAGTTGACCCCTTCCCCCCATGCAGTTTATTTTGGAAAAATTCCAAATCCCCACCAATATAACTTTCCCCGATTTCCCCCAAAAAAACTTAAACTAACTAATAGCCTACCCCCTACGCTGATTAATTGAAAACCAATAAAGCATAAAGTCAATTAGCAACATAATTTTAGTAATGTTTTAATATGTATTTAAATATACTGTTTTCTTATAATAAAAAGTAAAGCTAGAAGAAAAAATAAAATTGTTTTAGAAAGCAATAAGGAAAATACAAATTTTTTTACAATTAAATTTTTTATATTGAGAAAAAAAAAGCCCCAAATCCCTACAGAATAAGGGTGGGGAAACCTCACACAACCCTTCAAACCCCATTGAGGCCTATCCAAAGGTCCCCCCAACTGCCCAACACAATACACTAACATTTAAAACATATGTCTTTCAGAAGAGAAGACCTAAAAGTGTAAAAAATAAATGTGTTCCAATGTATTACGAACAATAATAAAGTGCCAAATTTAAAAACTAGTGTTATACCTATTCCAACCAAAAAAGGGATTTTTTTTTTTTAAAATAAAAAAATAATTAAAAGAAATAAAGAAAAAAACCAAACTAGTTTTATAAAGGCAAAAAAGCCAAAAGAACTTATGACATGATCCCCCTCGGTGTAGAAAAGGAATGGGTTAAAATGAAAATGGACCCAATTTAACTATACTTCCAAAAGCAAAGAAAAAAAATGTGTGGGGGAATTTTGAGCCCGGGAGTGTTTTTTGACTGAGTTCCCCCACTCTTTGGGTGTTATTAATTTTTCATTCAACTCCTAGTTGGACTTGCTTGGGCAAGAAAAAGAGGCACATGGTAAATAAGCAGTGAAGGTGGACAAAACAGTTGCCGCTGGTTCCACCCCAATGTGCAAACTTTGCTAAGAACATATAGGCAACTTGAAGGTCCCCCCACCCCCAAAATTCCAAATTCCTGGTCCCCCTTAAAAGCTGTATAAAAACCTGATGAAGCATACTTTGGGACCCCTAAGTCCTACCTCAAATGTTTTTCTCATCTACAAACACTGAAAGAATAGTTTGGCCCCAAAAGCTGGTATTTTGGCCTCAGTGGATAGAGCATGTGCCAATGGATTTGAAGGGGTTCCCCCCCTCCCAGGGGTTTCGATTCCAGTTCAAGGGCAATATGCACCGGGTTTGTGGGCCTACAAATCCCCTATAGGGGTGTGGCAGGTAGGGTCCAGCCAATCCAACGGTTATTCTCCATTTCATTATTTTGAATGTTATTTATCAAAATTCTCTCTACCCTTCCCGCCTTCTCCCCAGTACCTTCTCCTCTGAAATCAAATAAAAAACTTATATTTTAAAAAAAAAGAAAAAAGTAAATAGTCCCCCCCCCCAAACCCTATTACATCACCCCCCCCCAAACCACCCAACCCCCCCCCCAACTACACAACCAAACACCACTCTACCCACACCCCCTCCCTAATTATAACCTCAGCCCTCCCCCCCCCTACCCCCTCAAAACCCCCCATTCACTATTACAAACAACGTACCCATGGTTATTTCCCCCCTGCCATAAGACACCCCCCCCTGGTGGGGCCCCCAGTTCCTCCCATAAGTGGGAGGGGAAGGCAGCATAAACATGTTGGAACGGTATAACATACACGACAACCAATCATCCCCACTGCCACCAGAAAGCCATGAAAAATGTGTTTTTTGGGACCTTAAAGGATGACAAATGCTTTGATGGAAGTGAGAGGCCCAGGGAAAAGCTTGAAAGGATGCTTTGACCTCAATTTAAAACCATAAAGTAAAAAAGGTGCTAATTACTCAGGCAAAGCTTGGGGCAAGGCTCCCCCTCCCATCCCTATCTAAATAAAAAGAGTTAATAAATGCAAAGACCCATTGGAGAAGCAGGAACTACTGTGCAACACATGCAATATAGCTGCCCCCTATAATGTGGTTCAGATACCTGCCCCCCCATTGAAGTGCCCCCTTAGGATGGTCCTGTTATTCCAGGGGCATGGACAAATGTGACCCCAGCAGGGAATGAAGGTGCAAGTCATTTCAGAGCTCTATGGGAACCACCCGCCCCTGCCAAAGTTTTATGGCAAAAAGTTTTAAGAGGGACCAAACAACCCCTGCAAGGGAGGGACATTGGCCCCTTGTTCTTGATCCGGTGTGAAGTTTATATGGCCTACATCCCTGGCATATCCCAGGGGGCAATTAGGGGATGTACCCAGAAGCCGGCAATTTTTTGAGTCCCACCCGCTGGCCCCAAAGCAGGTTTGTTGGGGGGGGTTTCCCACCCTGCCCTTCAGCAAAGGCAGAGTGGCTCTTAGGGGGTGGAATTCAAGTCCTTTTGGCAGGCCCAGAAAAGCAGTTTAAAGGGGCACATCAAGGGAAGGGCCAGGGCTCAGGACAAAAGCCAGTTGTGGAGCCCAGTCCAAAAAGTCCCAGGAATTGGTGGAGAGGGAATCGAGGTGAAATTGGAAAAAGCTTAGAGGGTTTAACCAGGCTGGGCCCAATATGAAGGGAAAAAACCCCCCCCTTCCCCCCCGGGGCACGAAATTTCGTTGCCCACCGGGCCCTCTAAGTATAATCATTATAAACAATGAGAAAACAAACCAAAACCCCCCCAAAAATACTATCCAAGCTACCCACTTAAATAAAATTAAGCTAAAAAATTATGGAAGACCAACTAAGCAATTTATGTTAACAATATTGTTAACATAATTATTATATCTAAATAAATAAGTTATAGTTAGGGTAAAAAATTTTGCCAAATAAGAAGTAGACAGATATAGACCACCAAACATGGGGGATGAAATAATACATTTTTTAAGCCTGAGAGATGTTTTTTCAATTATTTAAAAAATATCTAAACTGAAAATAGGCCAAAATATGGCAACCATTTGGGGCCTTTCTTCCAGTTACTATAATATTGATGCAAGACAAAGCCCATGGAATGTACCCCCAAAATTTTATTTTGAGTAAAATATCCTACTAATGAAGATAATAAACCATAAGGAAATGATTCTAATTATTTTTTTTTTCATTGATATAAAGTTGAGGCGTGAAAGGATGATGGACAAAAAATATCCCCCTTTGAATGGCTCGAAATCAGTCTATCTTGCTTTATCCCCTGCCTATAGGAATGGTCCCCCTTCGTAAAAAATTGGTGAAGTATTTGTGAACTTATAACCACACCTCCTTAACTGGAAATCCCCTAAGCTGAAAAAGAGAATGGTGTTGAAAAAGACCACCTGATGTCAAAACCTCCCCGTCTTTTTAAAAGGCCCCAACAATCCTAAGAGTGGAATCCAAAGCTGCCAAAATCCCCCTCCTACAGCCACGTATAAGACAGGTACAATGACAAAAAACAGGTTGATTTTCTCAACAAGATGTTAATTTATTACGAACAGAGGGAATTTAATGTGAAAGGTTAAAACAAATCCCAATCAAAGAGGAAATGGTTCCTCTGGAAACAAATAACCGTAATAAGGGTGGTCATTGATAAAATGTTATGTTCTCCCCCTTTATTAATTTACCCACCGGTTTTTTTAACCTAAAGTGGGAAATAACCACCTTGAAATAATGTTAAGAACATTAATACATGCCATTTATTTAAAACATTGTTTATGGGTGGTCCACATTAATCCCAATTATACCTTTATATAAATTCCTCCCTCTGGGCCCCCAATTCCAACCCTTCTAACCAGCAACCTCCCCACCAAATAAAACCCATAACCCAAATACCTTCAAACCTGTGTCCTCCAGAACCCTGCTTTTTTTAGTCCCGACCCCCCCCCCACAAAAACCACCAAAACAGTCCCCCCAAGGCCATGCCCCTGTGGTAAGGGGCAAAAACACCGCCCTAATTTAGGTAAAAAAAACCCCACCACTTCACCCACCTATAAAAAAAACATAACAAACCCCCTTCCAAAAAAACCCAAATTGCCACCACACTTCAATACCCCCAAAAGACCAAAACCCCCCCATACCATAACCTAAAGAAAACAAACCCCCAACACATCTTTTGCCCCCCATACCCCAATATGACCAGCACAAACACAAAAAAAAACACCCACAACAAGTTATCCCCCCCCCCTCCCAGACCCTAGTATTTATTCCCCCAAAACTTACCCACACCCCCCCTTATATTTATCCCCCTAAATGTAAAAAACTTAAATTTTTTTTATAAAACCAACCCCATATTAAAAGGGAATTATACACTGCCCACACTGAACCCAAATATGGCATTAAGCATTTATTATATGGAATCAGGGAAACCCCCCCCTTCCCCTTAATTAGTCCCCCCCCCCCCCAAACCCCCAAATCCGTACAAAGACTGTGTTTTCCACACCATCCACCCCCCTATGCCCCTCAAGGAGCCCCGTGCCCCCCGCCCCCCAACTCCTCCCCCCAACACCCCCCATTTTATTAAGTGTGTCCACCCAAGGCTCGAGCCTAAAATCGTCCTAATTGTTGAAATACAAATTTTAAAATTTTCCCTGACTCCCACCCTCCAATATGTAAGATTACAGAAAGATATTCCACCAGTCAATTTATCGCCAGTCACCAAGAACACACCATAAACCTAGAGTGCCCCCGATACTCCAAAAAAAAAAAATCCCCACAACCCAACTCAATTTTGGGTGATACCCACCCCTCCCAACGCTCCCCCCCCCACTGGGTTTTTTTGTTTTCCTTTGTCAAAGGTTTTGTAAAAATTTTGTTGTTTGGGGGTGTTTGTCCCACCCCCAGTTGCCCCCCCCGTTAAAAAAACCCCCCTTGTGTCAACATTTTGGTTTTTTGTGGTTTTTATAATTTTTTTTTTATCCCCATGCTTATTTTTTTTTTTTTCGGAATTTTTTTTTTTTTTTTTTTATACAACTATTTTTTTTTTTTGTTTTAGGTTGTTTTTTTTTTTTTTTCCCCCCCCACTTTTATTTTTTTTTTGGTAATAACCCTGCCCCCCTTGTTTTGTTGTTTCCCCCGTTTCTGCCTTTTTTTTTTTTTGACCAACCCCCCCTTTGGTTTTAAGGTCCGGGAACCTTGTATTTTGTTTTTTTTTGTGTTGTTGTGTTTTTGTTTTTGGTTTTTGTTTGTTATTGGTTTTTTTCTTTTTTTTTTTTTTGGGTTGTTTATTTTTGGAATGGTTTTTTTTTTTTACCCGCCCTTTTTTTTGTTTTATTTTATTTATTTTTTACTTTACCCCCCCCCCATTAAACACCGTTTTTTTTTTTTTTTTTTGCCACTGTGGTAATTGAATTTTTCCCCCCCATTTTTAATATTATTATTTTTTTAGCCTTTTAAAATACTTTATTCCCCCCAAAAATTAGTTGGAAAAATTATGTTTTTTATTTATTTTAATATTGTTTTGTGTGTTTAATGAATTATTATTATAAATCCCCCCCCTCCCTGCCCTTAAATTATCCCCCTTGATTGCACCTTGTGCCGTTTTTATAATTTTTTTGGGGTTTTTAATGATTTTAAATTATTTTTATTTTACTAAAATAACTTACCCCTAAATAGTGAAAATGTAATTAAACACTCTCTTAAAAAAAAAAAATCCGCCGTCCTTAAAAGCCACCCAAAAAAATCCCATTTTCCCCCAAATGTACCTTCCCCCTAGGTTGCCCATTTTTTATTTGTTATTTTTTTATTCCTTTTCCCCCCCCTTAATTACCCACCCCTTTATTTATAGCCTCTATAGCCAAAACGATAAAAAAAAAAAAATAACGGTTCCCAAAAAACACCCCTCTATTAACCCCCCCCCAAAGTGTGAGTTCCCTAAAAATGCTTTCCCCCCCCCCCTCCCCCCAACCTGGCCCCAACGCCTTAAAACCCCCCCCCCACACTGGGGGCAAAAAATCTTTTACAAAACCAAAAAAAAAAAAAAAAAAAAAAAAAAAAAAAAAAAAATAATAAATAAATAGGGAAATACCCAAATCCTAAACAATAAATAAAAAATAATGTCAA
>JAJQQW010000444.1:0-28120 GCA_025583905.1 Ia io | reverse complement strand
GCCCCCCCCCCTTTTCCCCTGACCCAGGGGGCCCCAATGCTAAATTTTTTGGTACGCGGGGCAGGGGTTGGCAAAAACTAAAAAGCGGGGGAAAATTAGTGGGGAAAAAAATTAAAATTTTTTTGACTTGGGTTTTGTTTTTTAAACTTTTTTTTTTTCTGATGTGGATTATTTTTGGTTTAGGGGGTTCACCCTTTCCTTTTCCTCCCCCCCTTTCCCCTTTCCCTTTTTCCCCCCCTTTTCCCTCCCTTTCCCCTTTTCCCTTTTTCCCTCCCCCACCCCTTTCCCTTCCCCCTTCCCTTTTTCCCTTTCCCTTCCCTTTTAAAGGGAAAAAAACCCAACTTTTGGGGTTTCCCAAAGAGGGGCTTTTTTGGCCTTTCCCATTTTGAAAAGGGAACTTCAGAACGGGAAAAAACTTTTTTTTGGTTTACGGGGAAAATTCCCTTTCCACCCTCCTAGGGTAGGGGTATGGTGTTTCAAATTGCACCAGTATGAATTCACATTTAGTTTCTGGGGGGGACGTGAGAACCAAAAGATTTGGGATTTCCGACCAAGTTTCCCAGGGGGTGCGGATGGGCCGGCACATGGTCCCCTAGGGGGGTGAATTACACCGTAGGTAGGTAATTGGGGGATGGGACAGGGGGGGTGAATGTTGGCTTTCTTGTGGTTCATTTCGGGGTGCTGAGAGCTTTTAGTGTGGAGGGGTCTAGGGAGGGGGGGGACTAAGGCTTTTTAGGAAAAAAACTGGGGGATTCTTATCAAGAAAATAGGATGAATTAGGTTACATTTTGTAATTCTTTTCTGATGGGGGTTCCTGGGATCCCACTATAAAACAAATGTTGGAAAAAAATTTTGGCTTTTTTGGCTAGGGTTTTGGTTTGGTGTGTTGTTGGTTTTTAACAGAAATAACCTTTGGTTTTGAAAAGGTTATGGATGTGTGGGTTTTGGCTTTACTTCCATTCCTTTTCCACTTTATTTGGAAAGTGCATTTACTATTATGTTGGCAGGACCACAATTTGTCCTGGACTCTGGGGGTTATAAAGCGGGGAGAAAAACCAAAAATGGGAAATAATAAACATCCCCCTGTTCATTCATGAAAGGTTTATTAGTTTAGTGGAGGAAGGGGGCCAGAGAGGAAGGGGGCCCATGGTCAGGGAAATAAAAAAAGGTAGGATTGATTTATAAGTTGTGATTAACAGAGAAAAAAACGTAAAAAAAAAAAAAGGTCACAGGGAAGGGGGAAAAGATAAAGTTAGAGGGGCGGAGGAGGTTGCCACCTTTTTAAATAGAAAGTCCTCATTGAGTTAAAATAGGGTGGGACATTTGGAGCAAAGATTGGGAGAGGATTGAGATTTCAGGGGGTGGTGAAGGAATTGGGGAACTTTGGGGCGAGAAAACATATCCCAGGGCCCCACCAGGGAACCACCAAAACACCAAAAATAAGCCCCCTGGATCCCCCCTGAAAGGCCAGGCCTCGGCATTGTTTAACAGAAAATTAGGGCAAAACTGGGCCCAGTGTGTTTTATTGGGGACACATGGGATAAATGGGCGGGGGCCCAGTTGATGGAGAGGGGACGGCCCTGATAAGGAGGAAAGGAGTGGGCGTTCTCCAAGGAGGGCCCTGGCCTCCAACAGGCCACTTGTATGGGGGCCTTTTGGCGCTTTTTTTACTTGGGGAGTAATAGGGATATGTTAATGGGGATGGATATTTAGCAGAGGAGGTGAGGAGAGTTGAACCAGGACATTCTGAGGTTTTTATGTTTGTTAAAAGGAGTTATCCAATTTCTAACAATCTGTGCTTATAATTCCTGCAGGGGATATTAAAGGTAGGAAAGCCTGTGGAGTGAAACCAGGTCTAGAAGGAACATTTGGGAGTTCCACACCAGAAAAAGGGAGGGGGGGGGGGGAACTTGGTGAGTGAGGGAAGAATTAGTTTGGGGGACCACCGTGGTGCGACGGGATTTGCTGGTTTTCCTAGTAGTGAGAGGAAAGAGGTTGGGGGATATATTTTATGGAGGGTGACTTTTTCCTTGTTATTTTCCCTTGGGTTGTTCAGGTGGGGGAGAGGGGGGGATCCCCGGATTGGATTTTCATGTGGGTTTAGCATTGGGGGGACTTCATGAATAAAAATAAAACCTCCTGGCAAGTTGGTTTTGTTGGTGAGGGTTTGGTTTATTAAAGGGCAATATAGTATATTTTTAATTTGTGGGATGGTTTGGGGACTTTTGGATTTTGGTCTGGGTTTAGGGTGTTATGCTTTCTTGTAAGTTATTGGAATGGTGTTTTTTTATCCATTTACAAAAAAAAACTGTTTTTGTTTGGGTGTGTTGTGATTTGGTGAAGTTTGAAATGTTGTTATGTTTGGTTTTGTTAAAAACCTGCCCCCATACCATGATTGGCAGGACTGTTTCTGGATAATTGGGTTTGGCAGGCTTCGTTTATGTTGTGATTTTTAAGGTGTTCTTGGTAATCCCACAGTTGGATTGGGTGTGTGTCGTTCCCTTGTGTATAAATAGGTTATTCAGGGACCAAACATTTGTGGGCCAAGCGTTTGAGTAATGGTTATTGTTTGTTCATCCTTTATATTCTTAATCTCGGGAGTATTAATGGAGTATAGATTACTCCTCCTGGAGGGGAAATTCAACTAATCTTTTGGGCTTGGCAAATTTGGCGTTAGCGAAATATCGTGGTATTCCATACACTGCCCACTTTTTCCCCACCCAATGTGACCAGGTACTATTGGCTTGTAAATGAATTACAACAGCATTGTCGTTTTCCAAGTAAAAAAACAGAGCCCGGTTGGGAGGCGCTGGGGAATTGTCTTTGTAATTCAAAAAATAACAGGCCAACTAACAATAGGATCAGGAGGTTTGGGCATTTCATGTTATTTTTACACCTTCTTTTTTGGCCTATTCCCTTGTGTTGGAATTCACCTCTCTGGGGTGGGGTTGGACATCTTGTGCTTAGGTAATTGGGGACCAGGATTTAACTTGGTGGGAGAGCCCATTGTTGCCTGCTGATGGATGCCAGGACTTTCATTCTTTGTCCTGTCAAAATCCTGGTTTGTCCCAGCACTTTTGCTAGGTCTTTTTCAAAACCCTGGGGGGGGACTAGTCCAGGGCCGGGACCCTTGGGGTACTAAGGGCCCTTTTTTGGTTCTCCTTCGTGTAGGGGGGGTGGTGAAAGGGGGGAATAAAGAGTTTAAAAAAAGGGGGTTGGTTAGTGGGGGTAGTTTAAAGTGTTGGTTTAATTTGTTGAGTGTGGATACAACCTTGACCTCATTTTGGTGTGGTGGGGGTTGGACCCAACTTCAGTAAAAATTCTTCAAAGCTAAGCATTAGGATTTTGTAGGATAGTTTGAGTTTGTAATTTTCATGAGGGCTGTTTTTTTGTCCATAAGAAAATAAAAAAAAATTTTTATAGAAAATATTCCCTTGGCGTTGCACCCTTGTCTATGGGGGACCTGTAATATTTTCACTGTGGCCTCCAACTATAGCCCTGGGATTCTTGGGTGGGATCCACACATGTAAGGTTACTGGTAAGGGCTTTTAACTTGCCCTCCTGTGCCCTATTACAGAGGTAGAGTGAGGTATGTTGGGTGTGGTAGGATTTGTTTTTCCTCCCACTAGAAGGGTTGTATGGTGTACTTGATAAATGGATTTCAAAAAATTTTATTTTGTGTTTTAGTTTGGGGTAGGGGGTATGTTAAGAGTTGGTGGGATGTTGGTTTTTTTTATGGGCTTAATAAAAAATAAAAAAAAAACCCCATTTTGTTAATTTTTTTGGGGCCTAATGTTGTGTGGATGTCTGTTGTGGGTTTAAAAATTTTCATTTCAATAAGAGATTTTTTTGCTGGGGTATGATTTATTGGGGTTATTGTTTTTGTTTAAAGTCGGCTTTTAATTCTAGGTATTTGTTGCTTGGAGGCTTTTTAAGGCATTGTATTTTGTACCCCTATGTTTGGTTAACTTGGGGTTGGGAAGATAGAGAATTAAGAGGATTTTCTCTTTGGCATTTATGTTTTCTTTTGCACTTATTTTCCACGGTAATTTGTGTGGATGGATTATAGGGAGTTGAGGTAGTGGGGTTTGAAATTAATATCATCTTTTTGGATGTGAATCTTTTGGTATGATTCCGTAAGTGGATTGGTCTTTTTCCATTTCTAGTGCCCACATTTTTGGCCAAGCTTTTTTACTTTCCTTGAAATGGACCTCTTCATTCTTCTAGGATGGTTAATTTAGGGGAGGGGGGACTATTTCAATTTCTCTTTCCATGGGCCTCTTTATATATTTTTATAATTTAACTTTTTCCAGTGCTTTATTTTCTTTCGTTCTCATTTTTGTATTTGGTCCTTCAGAACTTGTTCTTCCTAGTTATAAATAAGGGTCTGAAGTCTTTAACAGTGGTTTTAATTTTGTATTTATATTATCTGGATCTTTGAAAGTTTTCTGTTAACTTCAATTGGGCACCTAAAAAAATGTTTTTGATTTTGATGGTGCATTTTATTAGAGATGATTTGTTTGTTACTTTTTTATGTTTTTTTGTAACATTAGTGAGTCTTCATTTTTTTTTCTTTAGGGGCTTCTTGGAGGTTTTTTATTTCTTTTGATAACAAGATTTGGGATTTTTTCTTTAATGATGGGCTTTATCGTTTAGCTAAAGTTTAATACTACCAAATTTTTATTGTAAGAGTTGGCCATATTCTCAATGGGTATTTGTTTTATCCATTATTTAATTTTTATGGTTTGTGGGGGTTACGTTCCTTTGGATTTGGATTCTTTTAATTACCTTTGTTATTTAATTGCTTTTTTTAAGGTTGGGGGTTTTTCTTTCAGCTTTTTCATTGTTTCAGCCCAAAATTTTTTGAAGGAAATGATTTTATGCTGCTTTATTTGGGCCTATTTTGCCACACAGGCATGTTTTTTTTTCTTGTTGTTATTTTTGTTATTTTTACAAAAACACAACCCCAGTGTGGATTTTTATATACACAATGGGAAAGTTCTGTTAACTTTTCAGGTAGATGGGTGAGCATGGGGGGGACCTTCCAGGGGGGCAGATGGATAATTGGATGTTTGGGTCCAAAATATGTCCTAAGGGCAGTTGGTTTTTCAAGGGAGCCAATTCATTTGTTTATTAAAAACAGGAGCCAATATATCATAACATATTCAAACGATTTGAAATTTTTTTTTTGAGAAGCCATAAATTTTTTTAATGAGGAGTTAAAACTTTGTCCTAATAACGTTGGCCACTTTTGTTCAAAATTAGGGTGGAGACTCTATTTCAGGGCCATGGTGTATTTTGTGGGGAAAGAGGGTTTGCCACCCCACTCACTGTTGGGGGCCAAATAAGGCCCGCATTTGGTGGTTCACGCGGGAGCCGCGGAGTTTTGGTGCCGGGTCCACGGGGGGTGGGGGGCTTTTATCTATTTAATTATACTACATTATTTTTATTTAGTTTTCTGTTTAGGTTTGGTTGTTCTGGATTATTGGTATGATCTGGGGCTTATTACAAATTTTAGAGAAAAAAAACTAAAACCCATGGAGGGTAAAGTTCACAGTCCTGGGTGTTTTTAATACTTATAGGGAATTTTTTGTTTGTATTGGTTTTTTAATCTTTAGGAGGAGGCCTAAACAGGAGTGAAAGATAAATCTTTTTTTATTCTTCATAGTCTTGTCATGTGTTGCTGCTGGGAGAATTTTATTTATTTTTTAGCAGGGTGAATTTTTCCACTTTTAAAATTAATTAGTTTATAGCCCCTTCCAATAGGTGTTTTCCCAACTCAAATGTCTTCAGAAATCCTTTCTTCCATATTTCCAACATTGGGGGAAGGGGCCCTTCTATCTCATTGGTGTTTCCTGCCAATTGGTGTGGACAATTGGGGGCCCAAAGGTCACTAGCTTTGAGAACCCCAGGATTATGCTTGGACCCCTCCAACCCTCTCCCCCACTTATTGTTCCCCTAGGGTAAGGGTTTGCTGTTAAACATTATTTGCATAAGGGACCAAACCCAGGTTTGTCTGGGTTTTTCAGTGATGTTTCTTTTTAATCATTTTGGAGGTAGATGTTTTGGGGATTTCCCCCTTCCTTTCTTTGTGAGGGGTTAGCTATCGGATCTTAAAGGATGTTGGTTTTTCTTATGGTTTATTCAAGGATTGCCCACTTTGGTTTACGGTGATTTTTTTCATGGGAGGGTTGCGTTTTCATAGTTATATTGTAACTTCTTTTGCTGTCTCATTCCAAATGATTTCTATAGGCCTATCACCAGTTTCATTCATTATTAGTTATATTAAAACAATTTAATTATTGGGGTTACCAAGACAGGGATGGCATAGTGACTGGGGTTGGATATACAAAGTGGGTGTCATGGTAAGATTACACAGTTTAACTATGCTCAACAAGGTTGTTTTAGGTCTAGAGGAGATAAAGTTATGGCCATGTGTAATTTTTTCAGGATTAAGTATCAGGTTAATTGGTGGGGTTCAAAGTATTTAAAGGATACCCCAATGTTTAAATCAAAACCTTTCTGGAAAAACAAAAAACCCCACCATTTGGGTTGAAAGGATCCCCAGGCCATGGTGAAAGGCTTCTTACGGGGAAAAGTGTTGGGTACTTGAATCGATCTGTTTTCCTGGATACCTATGAAGTGTGAATAATTTGAATAAACCATTGGCCAGGTTCAAGTTTGGGGGGTAAGGTAGTGAGGAAAGTGTATGGCCTGGATAATTCGGAAAGAAATAGAAATACTAAATTTGTTTCAGAAGCTACTATTGTGGCAAGGATTAGAGGGGTTTGGGGGAATAATCAAAGGAGGGGAAACAAAACATTTTTTTTTTTTATTTGGCATTCAACTTCAAAACAGGATTTTCCGATTTATTAGGAATTGTTGAGCTCTTCTTGGGTACCTTGTTGTGTAGCAAGTGAACCAGTTTGTTAAGTTGTACAAATGTCCCTATGTAATCCATAGCTTATAAAACCAATTTTCATTACAGGGGATAGGGGGGATGGGTGTTGTGGTCCCTTGGAGGGGGGGGGTGTTAAGGGTTTTTCTTATTTTATTGTGGGTGGGGGCAGGCACATGCATAGAAAAGAGGAAGAAGGAAATATAGGATTTTATTGGGGGGTGGGATGGGGTAGTTTTGTTATAGGGTAAGGTAGGAGGGATGTTTAATGAGAGAACGGGAGCATTGGGGGGTGGGGAGGGTTATTTTTTTGGTCTTGGCATTGTTTAGGGGATTGGGGGGGGGTAATGTTGTTAGATTAAGGGGGAGGGGGAAATTGGAATGAATTTTGTGGAATTTTTTGAATACAACTGGGGTGTAGGGGAAAGTAGGGTTTTTGTTGAAGGGTTGTCTGTTGGTAGTTAAGTTTGGTATGTTTTGGTGAAGGGGGATGTTTCTGTATTAGAGATTTGGCCAATAGAAAGATTTGTGGTTTTTGTGAGTGGTTTGGGTAGAAAAGGAATTAACAACTAGGTTTTTAGTTTTTGAAGGAGATGCTTTAAGGGGTTTGCTTGTGCTGATTAAATTTGGATGGGGTGTAGGGTTGGGACTGTAATGTTTTTGATTAGTGCATTAGGTGTTTGGATTCAAAATGCTTTGGGCCATAGATGTTTTTTGTAAGGTGTTTGGGGTGTTTATTTTTATAAGTTTAGTAGGAAAAAACTGTTGGGGTTATCAACCCACCTTGGAATATGGGAATTTCATAATAAACTGGGGGGCCTTTTGGTTTTTTGATTTACAAGGGGATTAGTGGGGTGATTTTTTAATTAGGGGTGTTTTATGTATTCAAAAAATTGGGAAAAGTGGTGTAAAAGATTTTTCTGAGGTATGTGGGTAAAATTATGGGGGAGGTAGAAAATTGGGTTGTGGGAAGGTGGAAAAAAGTTTTGTGTTTGGTTTGGTGTTAGGGGAAAATGGTTTTTTTAACATGATTGGTTGGGATGGGAGGTTTGTGGGGGGGGTTTGAAGGGGGATTGGGTTTTATTGAAGGGTTTTTTGGGAAAAAAGTTTATTATTTGTTTAGGAGGGTAGTTTAATTGGATTCATATGGATTGGGTGAAGGATTTACTGGGGTGGGTAGTTAAAAGTTATTTTTTTTTTAATGGTTGTAAATTGTTGGGTATATTTGGGGTTGGTTTTGGGTGGTTTAGGGATTTTTGGGAATTGAGTTGGTTTTGTTACTTGTGGTTAAGTGGGTTTTTGGACTTAAGTGGGGGGGAGAAAATTGAAATTGTTGGGGGGGTGGGGTTGTATTGAAGAACTTTGTGGGGTAAAGAATGTTTTGAGTTTAGTGGAGAGTGAGGAATTAGGGGGAAAATAAAGGTGGGTAAGTGAATTGTTGTATGTTTGGGAGTTAAGAGGATAAACAAAAAGGATTTATAAAATTGGGTAGAGGATTTTATATTAGAGATATTTAATAAAATTTATGTTAGTATAGTGTATGTAAACTTATTTTATTGTTGCCTTTTGAGGGGGATTTTTGTAATTTTTTTCATAAATTAGGGTGGGAGTTAATGGAAAAGGGGAATAATTGAAAGGGATTTTGGTGGGGATAAATGGGAATAAGTTTGTTTAAAGGGATTGAGGATGAAAAAAAAGGGGGAAAATGTTAGTGGAAAATTGTTTTTTGTGTTGGTGAAAAGGGGGAGAAAAAAAAAAAACAAAAATTGAAATGGATTGGTTTAAAAAAACCAAATTTGTATTAATATGGAAAGGTTAGTAGGGGATAATAAGTATGTTGGAAAGGGGGGGTGGGGGGTAGATTTTTTTGGGGGATAGGTTAGGTTTGATGGTTTTTGGTTGGTTTTGGGAAGGTTTTTTGGGGTTTAAATCTCCTTTAATTTTTAGGGTAAAAGGGAATTAAGGGTATAATATGGGATTTAGTTGTTGTTTTAAGTAAAGGGTTAAAAAAAAAAGGAGTGTACAAAAAAAATTTGAGTTTGTTCCAGGGAGGATAGAAAATGTTAAAAATTGAAAATTAAAAGGGGGGAAAGGGGTGGAAAATTTATGGTAATGTTATTAATAAAGGTTTTTTGGTTTTATGATTGGGAGTTCTTAAATTTTAGGGGGAAAACTTTTTTTTTTTTGTTTTAGGGAGGAAGGGGAGTGAATTTTATAAATTTATGATGTTTGGGTGGGAATTTATTTTATTGTGGTTTTGGGAAAAATTAAAGTGTGGGAAATTCTTGATTTTAAAAAAACGGTGGTATTTTAAAGTGTTAAAAGTGAAAAAAAATGGAGATTTAGGGAAGGTAAATAAAAAAAGTATGGGATTAATTTAGTTTTAGATGAGTTTTAGGAAAAAGTTGTCCGAGTGGTTAAATTTAAGAAAAAGAGAGGTTCCGTAAAAAGGGGAATTTAAAAAATGGGGAACATTTGGGTTTTAGTTTTATTTAAATGGGGGGGGGGAGTTTGGGAGGTATATAAGGGGAAAAGGTAAGGGGGTTGAAAATTTGGGTTGAAAATTAAAGTTTGAGAAGGTTAATTTAAAATTTTAAAAAAAAGATTTAACTTTTTTTTGGGCTTTATAGAATTTTTTTATTAAAAGTTTTGGGGGGAATTGGAAAAGGGTTGTTTGGTTTTGGTTGGTTGGTTGAAGGGGGGGGGGGGGGTTGTGTTGTTGGGGGGGTGGGGGGGGATGGGGGTTTGGGTTAAATGGAGTTGTTTTGGTTGATGGTTGTTTGGTTGTGGGTTGTTGTGGTGTGTGGTTTTTTTTGTTGTATTTGTGTTTTGGTGGTGGGGGGTTGTTGGTGTTGGGGGTGGCGGTTTTTGGGGGTGGGGGGGGGTGGGGGTGGGGGGGGGGGGGGGTTTGGGTGGGGGTGGGAGGGGGGGTGGGGGGGGGGGGGTTGTGGGGGGGTGGGGGGTTGGGGGGGGGGGGGGGGTGGGGTTTTGGTTTTTTGGGTGTTGTGGGGGGGGTGGGGGGGGGGGGGGGGGGGGGGTGGGGTGGGGGGGGGGGGGGGTGTTTGGGGGTGGGGTTGGTGGGGGGTGTGGTTGGGGGGGGGTTGTGGTGGGTGAGGGGGGGGGGGGGTGGGGGGGGGGGGGGTGGTTGGGGGTGGGTGGGTGGGTTGTGTTGGGGTGGGGGGTGTTGGTGGGGTTGGGGGGGTGGGGGGGGGGGTGGGTGGTGGTGGGGGTGTTGGTGGGAGGAGTGGGGGGTGGGGGTTTGGGGGGGGTGGGTTTGGGGGGGGTGGGGGTGGGGGTTGGTTTGGTTGAGGGGGGGGTTGTGGGGTTGGGGGGGGGGTTTGGGTTTGGGGGGTGTTTTTGTGTGTGGGGGGGGGTGGGGTGGGGGGGGGGGGGGGTTGGGGGGGGGTTGTTGGGGGGGGGGGTGGGGGGTGGGGGGGGGGTGGGGTTGGGTGAGTTGGGGGGGGGGGTTTGGTGGGGGGGTGGGGGTGTGTGGTGGGTGGTGGGTGGGGGGGGTTTTTGGGGTGGGGTGGGGGGTGGGGGTGTTTGGGGGGTGTTTGGGGGGGGGGGGGGGGGGGGGGGGGGGGGGGGGGGATGGATGGGGGGGGGGGGGGGGGTGGGGGTGGGAGGGGGGACATGTGTTGGCGGGGGTGTGTGGGGTGGGAGGTCTCAGGGGGGGGGGGGTGGGGTGGGGGGGTTTGGGGGGGGGGGGGTTGGGGGGGAAGGTGAAGGGGGGGGAATGGTGTGGGTTTGGGGGGGGAGGCGGGTGGAGTTGGTGAGTATAAATCGGGGGTGGTTTTTATGGGTGGGGGGGAGGGAGAGGGGGGTGGGTGGGGTGTTGGGGGTGGAGAGGGATGGTGGTTTTTTTTTTGAATTTGGGGGGGGCTTGGTTTTTTGGTTTGTTTTTTTGGGTTGGGGGGTTTTGGGGAGGAGATGGGTGTTTTGTGTTGGTAGGATGGGATTATTGTTTTGTGGGGGTGTATTGGAATGGGGTGGAGGAGGGGTTTGTTGTAAGGTTTAGGGGGGGGGGGCGGTAGGGGGGGGGGTTGTGTGGAGATGGGGGTGTTTGGTGGTTGTTGGTGGTTGGGTCGGTGGGGATAGTTTTTGATGGAAGGGCGGGGGTTGTTGAGTGGCTGGGACAGTGGGGGGGGGGGGGGGAGTGTTATGTTTTGGTGGGGGGGGTAGGGGGAGGATGAGGTATAAGGGGGGGGGTTTTTTGGGGGGGGTTTGGGGATGGGGGGGTTTGTGTGGGGGGGGGGGGGGGGGGGGGGGGGGTGGGGGGTGGGTGTGGGTGGTGATAGTGGGGGGGTGGGGGGGGTGGGGGTTTGGTGGGTGTGGGGGGGGGGGAGGGGGGGATGGGGGGGGGGGGAGGGGAGGAGGGGGGGTGTAGGGGGGGGGGGTGGGGGTGGGAGGATATAATTGGTGGGGGGGGGGATAGGGGGGGGGGGGGGGGTTGGGGAGGGGGCGGGGGTGCAGGGGGGACGAGGGGGGGGGGGGGTGGGTGGGGGGGGGGGGGGGTGTGGGGTGGGGGGGGGGGGGGGGGGGGGGGGGGGGGTGGGGGGGGGGGGGGGGAGGGGGGAGGGGTGACTCGGGGGGGAGGGGAAGGGGGGGGACTTAGGGGGATTGGGGGGGGGTGGGGTGGGGGTGGGGGTGGGTGGGGGGGGGGGAGGGGGGGGGGAGGGATTGGGGGGAGGGGTTATGGGGGGGGGGGGGGAGGGGGTGGGGAGGGGGGGGGGGGGGGGGGGGGGGTGGGGGGGGGGGGGGGGTGGGCGGGGCGGTTGGGGGTGATGGGGAGGGGGGGGGTGTAAGGGGGAGCAGGGGGGTGGGGGGGGGGGGGGGGGGGGGGGGGGGGGGGGGGGGGGGGGGGGGGGGGGGGGGGGGGGGGGGGGGGGGGGGGGGGGGGGGGGGGGGGGGGGGGGGGGGGGGGGGGGGGGGGGGGGGGGGGGGGGGGGGGGGGGGGGGGGGGGGGGGGGGGGGGGGGGGGGGGGGGGGGGGGGGGGGGGGGGGGGGGGGGGGGGGGGGGGGGGGGGGGGGGGGGGGGGGGGGGTGGGGGGGGGGGGGGGGGGGGGGGGGGGGGGGGGGGGGGGGGGGGGGGGGGGGGGGGGGGGGGGGGGGGGGGGGGGGGGGGGGGGGGGGGGGGGGGGGGGGGGGGGGGGGGGGGGGGGGGGGGGGGGGGGGGGGGGGGGGGGGGGGGGGGGGGGGGGGGGGGGGGGGGGGGGGGGGGGGGGGGGGGGGGGGGGGGGGGGGGGGGGGGGGGGGGGGGGGGGGGGGGGGGGGGGGGGGGGGGGGGGGGGGGGGGGGGGGGGGGGGGGGGGGGGGGGGGGGGGGGGGGGGGGGGGGGGGGGGGGGGGGGGGGGGGGGGGGGGGGGGGGGGGGGGGGGGGGGGGGGGGGGGGGGGGGGGGGGGGGGTTTTTTTTTTGGGGGGGGGGGGGGGGGGGGGGGGGGGGGGGGGGGGGGGGGGGGGGGGGGGGGGGGGGGGGGGGGGGGGGGGGGGGGGGGGGGGGGGGGGGGGGGGGGGGGGGGGGGGGGGGGGGGGGGGGGGGGGGGGGGGTGGGGGGGGGGGGGGGGGGGGGGGGGGGGGGGGGGGGGGGGGGGGGGGGGGGGGGGGGGGGGGGGGGGGGGGGGGGGGGGGGGGGGGGGGGGGGGGGGGGGGGGGGGGGGGGGGGGGGGGGGGGGGGGGGGGGGGGGGGGGGGGGGGGGGGGGGGGGGGGGGGGGGGGGGGGGGGGGGGGGGGGGGGGGGGGGGGGGGGGGGGGGGGGGGGGGGGGGGGGGGGGGGGGGGGGGGGGGGGGGGGGGGGGGGGGGGGGGGGGGGGGGGGGGGGGGGGGGGGGGGGGGGGGGGGGGGGGGGGGGGGGGGGGGGGGGGGGGGGGGGGGGGGGGGGGGGGGGGGGGGGGGGGGGGGGGGGGGGGGGGGGGGGGGGGGGGGGGGGGGGGGGGGGTGGGGGGGGGGGGGGGGGGGGGGGGGGGGGGGGGGGGGGGGGGGGGGGGGGGGGGGGGGGGGGGGGGGGGGGGGGGGGGGGGGGGGGGGGGGGGGGGGGGGGGGGGGGGGGGGGGGGGGGGGGGGGGGGGGGGGGGGGGGGGGGGGGGGGGGGGGGGGGGGGGGGGGGGGGGGGGGGGGGGGGGGGGGGGGGGGGGGGGGGGGGGGGGGGGGGGGGGGGGGGGGGGGGGGGGGGGGGGGGGGGGGGGGGGGGGGGGGGGGGGGGGGGGGGGGGGGGGGGGGGGGGGGGGGGGGGGGGGGGGGGGGGGGGGGGGGGGGGGGGGGGGGGGGGGGGGGGGGGGGGGGGGGGGGGGGGGGGGGGGGGGGGGGGGGGGGGGGGGGGGGGGGGGGGGGGGGGGGGGGGGGGGGGGGGGGGGGGGGGGGGGGGGGGGGGGGGGGGGGGGGGGGGGGGGGGGGGGGGGGGGGGGGGGGGGGGGGGGGGGGGGGGGGGGGGGGGGGGGGGGGGGGGGGGGGGGGGGGGGGGGGGGGGGGGGGGGGGGGGGGGGGGGGGGGGGGGGGGGGGGGGGGGGGGGGGGGGGGGGGGGGGGGGGGGGGGGGGGGGGGGGGGGGGGGGGGGGGGGGGGGGGGGGGGGGGGGGGGGGGGGGGGGGGGGGGGGGGGGGGGGGGGGGGGGGGGGGGGGGGGGGGGGGGGGGGGGGGGGGGGGGGGGGGGGGGGGGGGGGGGGGGGGGGGGGGGGGGGGGGGGGGGGGGGGGGGGGGGGGGGGGGGGGGGGGGGGGGGGGGGGGGGGGGGGGGGGGGGGGGGGGGGGGGGGGGGGGGGGGGGGGGGGGGGGGGGGGGGGGGGGGGGGGGGGGGGGGGGGGGGGGGGGGGGGGGGGGGGGGGGGGGGGGGGGGGGGGGGGGGGGGGGGGGGGGGGGGGGGGGGGGGGGGGGGGGGGGGGGGGGGGGGGGGGGGGGGGGGGGGGGGGGGGGGGGGGGGGGGGGGGGGGGGGGGGGGGGGGGGGGGGGGGGGGGGGGGGGGGGGGGGGGGGGGGGGGGGGGGGGGGGGGGGGGGGTTTGGGGGGGGGGGGGGGGGGGGGGGGGGGGGGGGGGGGGGGGGGGGGGGGGGGGGGGGGGGGGGGGGGGGGGGGGGGGGGGGGGGGGGGGGGGGGGGGGGGGGGGGGGGGGGGGGGGGGGGGGGGGGGGGGGGGGGGGGGGGGGGGGGGGGGGGGGGGGGGGGGGGGGGGGGGGGGGGGGGGGGGGGGGGGGGGGGGGGGGGGGGGGGGGGGGGGGGGGGGGGGGGGGGGGGGGGGGGGGGGGGGGGGGGGGGGGGGGGGGGGGGGGGGGGGGGGGGGGGGGGGGGGGGGGGGGGGGGGGGGGGGGGGGGGGGGGGGGGGGGGGGGGGGGGGGGGGGGGGGGGGGGGGGGGGGGGGGGGGGGGGGGGGGGGGGGGGGGGGGGGGGGGGGGGGGGGGGGGGGGGGGGGGGGGGGGGGGGGGGGGGGGGGGGGGGGGGGGGGGGGGGGGGGGGGGGGGGGGGGGGGGGGGGGGGGGGGGGGGGGGGGGGGTGGGGGGGGGGGGGGGGGGGGGGGGGGGGGGGGGGGGGGGGGGGGGGGGGGGGGGGGGGGGGGGGGGGGGGGGGGGGGGGGGGGGGGGGGGGGGGGGGGGGGGGGGGGGGGGGGGGGGGGGGGGGGGGGGGGGGGGGGGGGGGGGGGGGGGGGGGGGGGGGGGGGGGGGGGGGGGGGGGGGGGGGGGGGGGGGGGGGGGGGGGGGGGGGGGGGGGGGGGGGGGGGGGGGGGGGGGGGGGGGGGGGGGGGGGGGGGGGGGGGGGGGGGGGGGGGGGGGGGGGGGGGGGGGGGGGGGGGGGGGGGGGGGGGGGGGGGGGGGGGGGGGGGGGGGGGGGGGGGGGGGGGGGGGGGGGGGGGGGGGGGGGGGGGGGGGGGGGGGGGGGGGGGGGGGGGGGGGGGGGGGGGGGGGGGGGGGGGGGGGGGGGGGGGGGGGGGGGGGGGGGGGGGGGGGGGGGGGGGGGGGGGGGGGGGGGGGGGGGGGGGGGGGGGGGGGGGGGGGGGGGGGGGGGGGGGGGGGGGGGGGGGGGGGGGGGGGGGGGGGGGGGGGGGGGGGGGGGGGGGGGGGGGGGGGGGGGGGGGGGGGGGGGGGGGGGGGGGGGGGGGGGGGGGGGGGGGGGGGGGGGGGGGGGGGGGGGGGGGGGGGGGGGGGGGGGGGGGGGGGGGGGGGGGGGGGGGGGGGGGGGGGGGGGGGGGGGGGGGGGGGGGGGGGGGGGGGGGGGGGGGGGGGGGGGGGGGGGGGGGGGGGGGGGGGGGGGGGGGGGGGGGGGGGGGGGGGGGGGGGGGGGGGGGGGGGGGGGGGGGGGGGGGGGGGGGGGGGGGGGGGGGGGGGGGGGGGGGGGGGGGGGGGGGGGGGGGGGGGGGGGGGGGGGGGGGGGGGGGGGGGGGGGGGGGGGGGGGGGGGGGGGGGGGGGGGGGGGGGGGGGGGGGGGGGGGGGGGGGGGGGGGGGGGGGGGGGGGGGGGGGGGGGGGGGGGGGGGGGGGGGGGGGGGGGGGGGGGGGGGGGGGGGGGGGGGGGGGGGGGGGGGGGGGGGGGGGGGGGGGGGGGGGGGGGGGGGGGGGGGGGGGGGGGGGGGGGGGGGGGGGGGGGGGGGGGGGGGGGGGGGGGGGGGGGGGGGGGGGGGGGGGGGGGGGGGGGGGGGGGGGGGGGGGGGGGGGGGGGGGGGGGGGGGGGGGGGGGGGGGGGGGGGGGGGGGGGGGGGGGGGGGGGGGGGGGGGGGGGGGGGGGGGGGGGGGGGGGGGGGGGGGGGGGGGGGGGGGGGGGGGGGGGGGGGGGGGGGGGGGGGGGGGGGGGGGGGGGGGGGGGGGGGGGGGGGGGGGGGGGGGGGGGGGGGGGGGGGGGGGGGGGGGGGGGGGGGGGGGGGGGGGGGGGGGGGGGGGGGGGGGGGGGGGGGGGGGGGGGGGGGGGGGGGGGGGGGGGGGGGGGGGGGGGGGGGGGGGGGGGGGGGGGGGGGGGGGGGGGGGGGGGGGGGGGGGGGGGGGGGGGGGGGGGGGGGGGGGGGGGGGGGGGGGGGGGGGGGGGGGGGGGGGGGGGGGGGGGGGGGGGGGGGGGGGGGGGGGGGGGGGGGGGGGGGGGGGGGGGGGGGGGGGGGGGGGGGGGGGGGGGGGGGGGGGGGGGGGGGGGGGGGGGGGGGGGGGGGGGGGGGGGGGGGGGGGGGGGGGGGGGGGGGGGGGGGGGGGGGGGGGGGGGGGGGGGGGGGGGGGGGGGGGGGGGGGGGGGGGGGGGGGGGGGGGGGGGGGGGGGGGGGGGGGGGGGGGGGGGGGGGGGGGGGGGGGGGGGGGGGGGGGGGGGGGGGGGGGGGGGGGGGGGGGGGGGGGGGGGGGGGGGGGGGGGGGGGGGGGGGGGGGGGGGGGGGGGGGGGGGGGGGGGGGGGGGGGGGGGGGGGGGGGGGGGGGGGGGGGGGGGGGGGGGGGGGGGGGGGGGGGGGGGGGGGGGGGGGGGGGGGGGGGGGGGGGGGGGGGGGGGGGGGGGGGGGGGGGGGGGGGGGGGGGGGGGGGGGGGGGGGGGGGGGGGGGGGGGGGGGGGGGGGGGGGGGGGGGGGGGGGGGGGGGGGGGGGGGGGGGGGGGGGGGGGGGGGGGGGGGGGGGGGGGGGGGGGGGGGGGGGGGGGGGGGGGGGGGGGGGGGGGGGGGGGGGGGGGGGGGGGGGGGGGGGGGGGGGGGGGGGGGGGGGGGGGGGGGGGGGGGGGGGGGGGGGGGGGGGGGGGGGGGGGGGGGGGGGGGGGGGGGGGGGGGGGGGGGGGGGGGGGGGGGGGGGGGGGGGGGGGGGGGGGGGGGGGGGGGGGGGGGGGGGGGGGGGGGGGGGGGGGGGGGGGGGGGGGGGGGGGGGGGGGGGGGGGGGGGGGGGGGGGGGGGGGGGGGGGGGGGGGGGGGGGGGGGGGGGGGGGGGGGGGGGGGGGGGGGGGGGGGGGGGGGGGGGGGGGGGGGGGGGGGGGGGGGGGGGGGGGGGGGGGGGGGGGGGGGGGGGGGGGGGGGGGGGGGGGGGGGGGGGGGGGGGGGGGGGGGGGGGGGGGGGGGGGGGGGGGGGGGGGGGGGGGGGGGGGGGGGGGGGGGGGGGGGGGGGGGGGGGGGGGGGGGGGGGGGGGGGGGGGGGGGGGGGGGGGGGGGGGGGGGGGGGGGGGGGGGGGGGGGGGGGGGGGGGGGGGGGGGGGGGGGGGGGGGGGGGGGGGGGGGGGGGGGGGGGGGGGGGGGGGGGGGGGGGGGGGGGGGGGGGGGGGGGGGGGGGGGGGGGGGGGGGGGGGGGGGGGGGGGGGGGGGGGGGGGGGGGGGGGGGGGGGGGGGGGGGGGGGGGGGGGGGGGGGGGGGGGGGGGGGGGGGGGGGGGGGGGGGGGGGGGGGGGGGGGGGGGGGGGGGGGGGGGGGGGGGGGGGGGGGGGGGGGGGGGGGGGGGGGGGGGGGGGGGGGGGGGGGGGGGGGGGGGGGGGGGGGGGGGGGGGGGGGGGGGGGGGGGGGGGGGGGGGGGGGGGGGGGGGGGGGGGGGGGGGGGGGGGGGGGGGGGGGGGGGGGGGGGGGGGGGGGGGGGGGGGGGGGGGGGGGGGGGGGGGGGGGGGGGGGGGGGGGGGGGGGGGGGGGGGGGGGGGGGGGGGGGGGGGGGGGGGGGGGGGGGGGGGGGGGGGGGGGGGGGGGGGGGGGGGGGGGGGGGGGGGGGGGGGGGGGGGGGGGGGGGGGGGGGGGGGGGGGGGGGGGGGGGGGGGGGGGGGGGGGGGGGGGGGGGGGGGGGGGGGGGGGGGGGGGGGGGGGGGGGGGGGGGGGGGGGGGGGGGGGGGGGGGGGGGGGGGGGGGGGGGGGGGGGGGGGGGGGGGGGGGGGGGGGGGGGGGGGGGGGGGGGGGGGGGGGGGGGGGGGGGGGGGGGGGGGGGGGGGGGGGGGGGGGGGGGGGGGGGGGGGGGGGGGGGGGGGGGGGGGGGGGGGGGGGGGGGGGGGGGGGGGGGGGGGGGGGGGGGGGGGGGGGGGGGGGGGGGGGGGGGGGGGGGGGGGGGGGGGGGGGGGGGGGGGGGGGGGGGGGGGGGGGGGGGGGGGGGGGGGGGGGGGGGGGGGGGGGGGGGGGGGGGGGGGGGGGGGGGGGGGGGGGGGGGGGGGGGGGGGGGGGGGGGGGGGGGGGGGGGGGGGGGGGGGGGGGGGGGGGGGGGGGGGGGGGGGGGGGGGGGGGGGGGGGGGGGGGGGGGGGGGGGGGGGGGGGGGGGGGGGGGGGGGGGGGGGGGGGGGGGGGGGGGGGGGGGGGGGGGGGGGGGGGGGGGGGGGGGGGGGGGGGGGGGGGGGGGGGGGGGGGGGGGGGGGGGGGGGGGGGGGGGGGGGGGGGGGGGGGGGGGGGGGGGGGGGGGGGGGGGGGGGGGGGGGGGGGGGGGGGGGGGGGGGGGGGGGGGGGGGGGGGGGGGGGGGGGGGGGGGGGGGGGGGGGGGGGGGGGGGGGGGGGGGGGGGGGGGGGGGGGGGGGGGGGGGGGGGGGGGGGGGGGGGGGGGGGGGGGGGGGGGGGGGGGGGGGGGGGGGGGGGGGGGGGGGGGGGGGGGGGGGGGGGGGGGGGGGGGGGGGGGGGGGGGGGGGGGGGGGGGGGGGGGGGGGGGGGGGGGGGGGGGGGGGGGGGGGGGGGGGGGGGGGGGGGGGGGGGGGGGGGGGGGGGGGGGGGGGGGGGGGGGGGGGGGGGGGGGGGGGGGGGGGGGGGGGGGGGGGGGGGGGGGGGGGGGGGGGGGGGGGGGGGGGGGGGGGGGGGGGGGGGGGGGGGGGGGGGGGGGGGGGGGGGGGGGGGGGGGGGGGGGGGGGGGGGGGGGGGGGGGGGGGGGGGGGGGGGGGGGGGGGGGGGGGGGGGGGGGGGGGGGGGGGGGGGGGGGGGGGGGGGGGGGGGGGGGGGGGGGGGGGGGGGGGGGGGGGGGGGGGGGGGGGGGGGGGGGGGGGGGGGGGGGGGGGGGGGGGGGGGGGGGGGGGGGGGGGGGGGGGGGGGGGGGGGGGGGGGGGGGGGGGGGGGGGGGGGGGGGGGGGGGGGGGGGGGGGGGGGGGGGGGGGGGGGGGGGGGGGGGGGGGGGGGGGGGGGGGGGGGGGGGGGGGGGGGGGGGGGGGGGGGGGGGGGGGGGGGGGGGGGGGGGGGGGGGGGGGGGGGGGGGGGGGGGGGGGGGGGGGGGGGGGGGGGGGGGGGGGGGGGGGGGGGGGGGGGGGGGGGGGGGGGGGGGGGGGGGGGGGGGGGGGGGGGGGGGGGGGGGGGGGGGGGGGGGGGGGGGGGGGGGGGGGGGGGGGGGGGGGGGGGGGGGGGGGGGGGGGGGGGGGGGGGGGGGGGGGGGGGGGGGGGGGGGGGGGGGGGGGGGGGGGGGGGGGGGGGGGGGGGGGGGGGGGGGGGGGGGGGGGGGGGGGGGGGGGGGGGGGGGGGGGGGGGGGGGGGGGGGGGGGGGGGGGGGGGGGGGGGGGGGGGGGGGGGGGGGGGGGGGGGGGGGGGGGGGGGGGGGGGGGGGGGGGGGGGGGGGGGGGGGGGGGGGGGGGGGGGGGGGGGGGGGGGGGGGGGGGGGGGGGGGGGGGGGGGGGGGGGGGGGGGGGGGGGGGGGGGGGGGGGGGGGGGGGGGGGGGGGGGGGGGGGGGGGGGGGGGGGGGGGGGGGGGGGGGGGGGGGGGGGGGGGGGGGGGGGGGGGGGGGGGGGGGGGGGGGGGGGGGGGGGGGGGGGGGGGGGGGGGGGGGGGGGGGGGGGGGGGGGGGGGGGGGGGGGGGGGGGGGGGGGGGGGGGGGGGGGGGGGGGGGGGGGGGGGGGGGGGGGGGGGGGGGGGGGGGGGGGGGGGGGGGGGGGGGGGGGGGGGGGGGGGGGGGGGGGGGGGGGGGGGGGGGGGGGGGGGGGGGGGGGGGGGGGGGGGGGGGGGGGGGGGGGGGGGGGGGGGGGGGGGGGGGGGGGGGGGGGGGGGGGGGGGGGGGGGGGGGGGGGGGGGGGGGGGGGGGGGGGGGGGGGGGGGGGGGGGGGGGGGGGGGGGGGGGGGGGGGGGGGGGGGGGGGGGGGGGGGGGGGGGGGGGGGGGGGGGGGGGGGGGGGGTGGGGGGGGGGGGGGGGGGGGGGGGGGGGGGGGGGGGGGGGGGGGGGGGGGGGGGGGGGGGGGGGGGGGGGGGGGGGGGGGGGGGGGGGGGGGGGGGGGGGGGGGGGGGGGGGGGGGGGGGGGGGGGGGGGGGGGGGGGGGGGGGGGGGGGGGGGGGGGGGGGGGGGGGGGGGGGGGGGGGGGGGGGGGGGGGGGGGGGGGGGGGGGGGGGGGGGGGGGGGGGGGGGGGGGGGGGGGGGGGGGGGGGGGGGGGGGGGGGGGGGGGGGGGGGGGGGGGGGGGGGGGGGGGGGGGGGGGGGGGGGGGGGGGGGGGGGGGGGGGGGGGGGGGGGGGGGGGGGGGGGGGGGGGGGGGGGGGGGGGGGGGGGGGGGGGGGGGGGGGGGGGGGGGGGGGGGGGGGGGGGGGGGGGGGGGGGGGGGGGGGGGGGGGGGGGGGGGGGGGGGGGGGGGGGGGGGGGGGGGGGGGGGGGGGGGGGGGGGGGGGGGGGGGGGGGGGGGGGGGGGGGGGGGGGGGGGGGGGGGGGGGGGGGGGGGGGGGGGGGGGGGGGGGGGGGGGGGGGGGGGGGGGGGGGGGGGGGGGGGGGGGGGGGGGGGGGGGGGGGGGGGGGGGGGGGGGGGGGGGGGGGGGGGGGGGGGGGGGGGGGGGGGGGGGGGGGGGGGGGGGGGGGGGGGGGGGGGGGGGGGGGGGGGGGGGGGGGGGGGGGGGGGGGGGGGGGGGGGGGGGGGGGGGGGGGGGGGGGGGGGGGGGGGGGGGGGGGGGGGGGGGGGGGGGGGGGGGGGGGGGGGGGGGGGGGGGGGGGGGGGGGGGGGGGGGGGGGGGGGGGGGGGGGGGGGGGGGGGGGGGGGGGGGGGGGGGGGGGGGGGGGGGGGGGGGGGGGGGGGGGGGGGGGGGGGGGGGGGGGGGGGGGGGGGGGGGGGGGGGGGGGGGGGGGGGGGGGGGGGGGGGGGGGGGGGGGGGGGGGGGGGGGGGGGGGGGGGGGGGGGGGGGGGGGGGGGGGGGGGGGGGGGGGGGGGGGGGGGGGGGGGGGGGGGGGGGGGGGGGGGGGGGGGGGGGGGGGGGGGGGGGGGGGGGGGGGGGGGGGGGGGGGGGGGGGGGGGGGGGGGGGGGGGGGGGGGGGGGGGGGGGGGGGGGGGGGGGGGGGGGGGGGGGGGGGGGGGGGGGGGGGGGGGGGGGGGGGGGGGGGGGGGGGGGGGGGGGGGGGGGGGGGGGGGGGGGGGGGGGGGGGGGGGGGGGGGGGGGGGGGGGGGGGGGGGGGGGGGGGGGGGGGGGGGGGGGGGGGGGGGGGGGGGGGGGGGGGGGGGGGGGGGGGGGGGGGGGGGGGGGGGGGGGGGGGGGGGGGGGGGGGGGGGGGGGGGGGGGGGGGGGGGGGGGGGGGGGGGGGGGGGGGGGGGGGGGGGGGGGGGGGGGGGGGGGGGGGGGGGGGGGGGGGGGGGGGGGGGGGGGGGGGGGGGGGGGGGGGGGGGGGGGGGGGGGGGGGGGGGGGGGGGGGGGGGGGGGGGGGGGGGGGGGGGGGGGGGGGGGGGGGGGGGGGGGGGGGGGGGGGGGGGGGGGGGGGGGGGGGGGGGGGGGGGGGGGGGGGGGGGGGGGGGGGGGGGGGGGGGGGGGGGGGGGGGGGGGGGGGGGGGGGGGGGGGGGGGGGGGGGGGGGGGGGGGGGGGGGGGGGGGGGGGGGGGGGGGGGGGGGGGGGGGGGGGGGGGGGGGGGGGGGGGGGGGGGGGGGGGGGGGGGGGGGGGGGGGGGGGGGGGGGGGGGGGGGGGGGGGGGGGGGGGGGGGGGGGGGGGGGGGGGGGGGGGGGGGGGGGGGGGGGGGGGGGGGGGGGGGGGGGGGGGGGGGGGGGGGGGGGGGGGGGGGGGGGGGGGGGGGGGGGGGGGGGGGGGGGGGGGGGGGGGGGGGGGGGGGGGGGGGGGGGGGGGGGGGGGGGGGGGGGGGGGGGGGGGGGGGGGGGGGGGGGGGGGGGGGGGGGGGGGGGGGGGGGGGGGGGGGGGGGGGGGGGGGGGGGGGGGGGGGGGGGGGGGGGGGGGGGGGGGGGGGGGGGGGGGGGGGGGGGGGGGGGGGGGGGGGGGGGGGGGGGGGGGGGGGGGGGGGGGGGGGGGGGGGGGGGGGGGGGGGGGGGGGGGGGGGGGGGGGGGGGGGGGGGGGGGGGGGGGGGGGGGGGGGGGGGGGGGGGGGGGGGGGGGGGGGGGGGGGGGGGGGGGGGGGGGGGGGGGGGGGGGGGGGGGGGGGGGGGGGGGGGGGGGGGGGGGGGGGGGGGGGGGGGGGGGGGGGGGGGGGGGGGGGGGGGGGGGGGGGGGGGGGGGGGGGGGGGGGGGGGGGGGGGGGGGGGGGGGGGGGGGGGGGGGGGGGGGGGGGGGGGGGGGGGGGGGGGGGGGGGGGGGGGGGGGGGGGGGGGGGGGGGGGGGGGGGGGGGGGGGGGGGGGGGGGGGGGGGGGGGGGGGGGGGGGGGGGGGGGGGGGGGGGGGGGGGGGGGGGGGGGGGGGGGGGGGGGGGGGGGGGGGGGGGGGGGGGGGGGGGGGGGGGGGGGGGGGGGGGGGGGGGGGGGGGGGGGGGGGGGGGGGGGGGGGGGGGGGGGGGGGGGGGGGGGGGGGGGGGGGGGGGGGGGGGGGGGGGGGGGGGGGGGGGGGGGGGGGGGGGGGGGGGGGGGGGGGGGGGGGGGGGGGGGGGGGGGGGGGGGGGGGGGGGGGGGGGGGGGGGGGGGGGGGGGGGGGGGGGGGGGGGGGGGGGGGGGGGGGGGGGGGGGGGGGGGGGGGGGGGGGGGGGGGGGGGGGGGGGGGGGGGGGGGGGGGGGGGGGGGGGGGGGGGGGGGGGGGGGGGGGGGGGGGGGGGGGGGGGGGGGGGGGGGGGGGGGGGGGGGGGGGGGGGGGGGGGGGGGGGGGGGGGGGGGGGGGGGGGGGGGGGGGGGGGGGGGGGGGGGGGGGGGGGGGGGGGGGGGGGGGGGGGGGGGGGGGGGGGGGGGGGGGGGGGGGGGGGGGGGGGGGGGGGGGGGGGGGGGGGGGGGGGGGGGGGGGGGGGGGGGGGGGGGGGGGGGGGGGGGGGGGGGGGGGGGGGGGGGGGGGGGGGGGGGGGGGGGGGGGGGGGGGGGGGGGGGGGGGGGGGGGGGGGGGGGGGGGGGGGGGGGGGGGGGGGGGGGGGGGGGTGGGGGGGGTTGGGGGGGGGGGGGGGGGGGGGGGGGGGGGGGGAGGGTGGGGGGGGGGGGGGGGGGGGGGGGGGGGGGGGGGGGGGGGGGGGGGGGGGGGGGGGGGGGGGGGGGGGGGGGGGGGGGGGGGGGGGGGGGGGGGGGGGGGGGGGGGGGGGGGGGGGGGGGGGGGGGGGGGGGGGGGGGGGGGGGGGGGGGGGGGGGGGGGGGGGGGGGGGGGGGGGGGGGGGGGGGGGGGGGGGGGGGGGGGGGGGGGGGGGGGGGGGGGGGGGGGGGGGGGGGGGGGGGGGGGGGGGGGGGGGGGGGGGGGGGGGGGGGGGGGGGGGGGGGGGGGGGGGGGGGGGGGGGGGGGGGGGGGGGGGGGGGGGGGGGGGGGGGGGGGGGGGGGGGGGGGGGGGGGGGGGGGGGGGGGGGGGGGGGGGGGGGGGGGGGGGGGGGGGGGGGGGGGGGGGGGGGGGGGGGGGGGGGGGGGGGGGGGGGGGGGGGGGGGGGGGGGGGGGGGGGGGGGGGGGGGGGGGGGGGGGGGGGGGGGGGGGGGGGGGGGGGGGGGGGGGGGGGGGGGGGGGGGGGGGGGGGGGGGGGGGGGGGGGGGGGGGGGGGGGGGGGGGGGGGGGGGGGGGGGGGGGGGGGGGGGGGGGGGGGGGGGGGGGGGGGGGGGGGGGGGGGGGGGGGGGGGGGGGGGGGGGGGGGGGGGGGGGGGGGGGGGGGGGGGGGGGGGGGGGGGGGGGGGGGGGGGGGGGGGGGGGGGGGGGGGGGGGGGGGGGGGGGGGGGGGGGGGGGGGGGGGGGGGGGGGGGGGGGGGGGGGGGGGGGGGGGGGGGGGGGGGGGGGGGGGGGGGGGGGGGGGGGGGGGGGGGGGGGGGGGGGGGGGGGGGGGGGGGGGGGGGGGGGGGGGGGGGGGGGGGGGGGGGGGGGGGGGGGGGGGGGGGGGGGGGGGGGGGGGGGGGGGGGGGGGGGGGGGGGGGGGGGGGGGGGGGGGGGGGGGGGGGGGGGGGGGGGGGGGGGGGGGGGGGGGGGGGGGGGGGGGGGGGGGGGGGGGGGGGGGGGGGGGGGGGGGGGGGGGGGGGGGGGGGGGGGGGGGGGGGGGGGGGGGGGGGGGGGGGGGGGGGGGGGGGGGGGGGGGGGGGGGGGGGGGGGGGGGGGGGGGGGGGGGGGGGGGGGGGGGGGGGGGGGGGGGGGGGGGGGGGGGGGGGGGGGGGGGGGGGGGGGGGGGGGGGGGGGGGGGGGGGGGGGGGGGGGGGGGGGGGGGGGGGGGGGGGGGGGGGGGGGGGGGGGGGGGGGGGGGGGGGGGGGGGGGGGGGGGGGGGGGGGGGGGGGGGGGGGGGGGGGGGGGGGGGGGGGGGGGGGGGGGGGGGGGGGGGGGGGGGGGGGGGGGGGGGGGGGGGGGGGGGGGGGGGGGGGGGGGGGGGGGGGGGGGGGGGGGGGGGGGGGGGGGGGGGGGGGGGGGGGGGGGGGGGGGGGGGGGGGGGGGGGGGGGGGGGGGGGGGGGGGGGGGGGGGGGGGGGGGGGGGGGGGGGGGGGGGGGGGGGGGGGGGGGGGGGGGGGGGGGGGGGGGGGGGGGGGGGGGGGGGGGGGGGGGGGGGGGGGGGGGGGGGGGGGGGGGGGGGGGGGGGGGGGGGGGGGGGGGGGGGGGGGGGGGGGGGGGGGGGGGGGGGGGGGGGGGGGGGGGGGGGGGGGGGGGGGGGGGGGGGGGGGGGGGGGGGGGGGGGGGGGGGGGAGGGTGGGGGGGGGGGGGGGGGGGGGGGGGGGGGGGGGGGGGGGGGGGGGGGGGGGGGGGGGGGGGGGGGGGGGGGGGGGGGGGGGGGGGGGGGGGGGGGGGGGGGGGGGGGGGGGGGGGGGGGGGGGGGGGGGGGGGGGGGGGGGGGGGGGGGGGGGGGGGGGGGGGGGGGGGGGGGGGGGGGGGGGGGGGGGGGGGGGGGGGGGGGGGGGGGGGGGGGGGGGGGGGGGGGGGGGGGGGGGGGGGGGGGGGGGGGGGGGGGGGGGGGGGGGGGGGGGGGGGGGGGGGGGGGGGGGGGGGGGGGGGGGGGGGGGGGGGGGGGGGGGTTGTGGGGGGGGGGGGGGTTGGATGGGGGTGGGGGGGTATTTTGGAGGGTGATTTTATGTTGGGGGTGGGTGGGGGGTATGGGGTGGGTGGGGGGGGTTTTGGGGTGGGTTTTTTTTAGGTGGGGGGTGTTGGGGGAGTGAATATTTTGTGGAGGGGGGTGAGGTGGGTTGGTGGTTTGTGGGGTGGTGGGGGTTGGTTGAGGGGGGTTTGGGGGGTTTCTAATAATGGGGGTGGGGGGGATTTTTGGGGGTGTGTAATTTGTTTTTGGTTATTGATATTGTGTGAGGTATTTGGTTTTTTTTTTTTGGGTGGGGGTGGTTGATATATTTGTTTTTTTTTAATTATTTTTTTTGTTTTTTTGTTTTTTTTTTTGTGTTGGGGGGGGTTGGGTTTTAGGTTTTGTTATGGGGGTTGGGATTGGGATTATGGGGTTTTTTATGGGTGTTTTTTTGGGTGTTTTTATATGTTGTTTTGTGGGTTTTAAATTTTGTGTTTTTTTTTGTGTATTTTTTTTGGGGACTTTATTTTTTTTTTTTGGTTTGTTTTTTTTTTGGGGGGGACGTTTTGTTAGTTGTTTTTTTTGTTTATTTTTTTGAAGCTTATGTTAGGGGAGAGAAAAAAGTTTATTTATATTTTTTAAAGAATTGGGTGAGGAAGGTTTAGTTAGAAAACATTGTTTTTTTTTTGTGTGTGGTTTTTGTGTGAGTTTTAATTTTTTGAGTTTATTTTTGTTGGGTTGGGATGGTTTTTTAATTTTTTGGGGTGTTTTTTTTCTTTTAATTTTTTTTTTTTTTTTTGGGGGGGGGGGTTTTTTAAACTTTGCGGATTTGTTATTTGGATGTAAATTTTATGTTTATGTTTGATGGTTTTTATATCATTTTAATATTTAATTTTAAATTAATTTGTTTGTTTTTTTTTTTTATATGGGTTGTGTGTTTGTTCACGAAGGTTTTTTTTAGACATTAAGACGTATTAAAATATTTTTTTCTTTTTGTTTTTAATTCTTTTTTTATAGGTGATAATGTTATTTTTATTATTTGATTTTGGTGAATTTTCCACAATAAAAATTCACACTACTGTTTTATTAAAAGTTTCTTACTTTTTATTAGCATTTATCTTTTAATAAGTTTTTTTTTATATACCAAATATTCAAAATAAAAAAGAATAGGGGTCTGACATAAAAATTTCCCCCCCCCCTGGCAGAAACCTGAGTGGGCGGTGCCATCATATAAGTTATTTTATATAAAATATCCTAAATAAAATAAAATTAATTTTTTTTAATGAACACAAAACCATTAGACGTTTATTTTTTTATTAGTAAAAACATTGCCTGGGCGCGACCTATAATATGATCATTTAGTACTTTATTTATTTTTAATGGTTGGAGGGGGGGGGGGGGTGCAGTGACCGTAAACTAAAAAATACAAAAAAATTTAAAAACCTAAATAATAAAATTTCAAGTGAAATTGGGAAAAAATTCCCAAAAATATATTTTATTATATAAATAAAATATTGAAAAAAAAACAAACAAAACCACTGTTAACAAAAATAATCAGCCCGCTACACTTACCCCAGTACCTCAGCATATTTTTTTTTTGTATCCTTTTTATTAAATTATGTATTAGGGTGGTGATAGTAGGATTTTTGGGGGAGGGGGGGGGGTTTCTGGGTGTAGCGCTTTGGAGCGCGGGTGGGGTGTTGGGAGTTGGGGTGCGTAAAAATAAGTTTATGGGGTAATAAAATATGTGGGTTGGTTGTGGGTAAGGGTCATAACTTTTTAGAAATAGAAACATTTTATTTTTAAATAAATTTTTATTGCTTTTAAAAAAGAGGGAGGAAAAGGGATAGAGGAGGTATGTAAAAAAAAAAAATGTATACGATATGGATCGTTTTGTGGGTGTGGGGAAAAACTGTGGGATTTAGGTGAAACAACAAACTGGAAGCCAGAGTATGGGTGAAGTGGAATTAGGCCTTATGGTTCCTGGGTCGACACTTTAATAACCACGTAGGTGTTTTGGCCAGGCTTGAAAACAATTTTTAAAAACCCAGAAGGCTTGTGCAGCAAGTGTTTTGTTTTAGTTTTTTTGTTTTTTAAAGTAGGTGTGGTTTTGTGATTTGCTTTTTGTATTTATTTATTATCCTTTTTCTGTTTTTTTTTTTTTCTGTTTCTGTTTGTTTCACTGGTTTTTGTTTATTTCTGACTACTTTTTTTTATACTGTCAGTATGTTTGAGTTTTTTTAATTTTTTCCCTAGTTATTTAGCACCTGGATAAGGTTTTTTAGAGTAGGGCTCTGAGGAGGGAAGGGGGAGTGCTGGAAAGGGGGCTGTTGATTCGCTGGGAAATCCCCCAGGGGTCCCCTGCTTGCAGCCTCTGGTCCTTGTTGGACTGGGGTAGGTCCTGATTCCTCACCCACCATTATTTTAACGTCTGGGATAAACCCCATAGCATGCAGTATTAGGTATAACATGACTCGGGAAACTTGGAGTGTTGATTTAAAGGGGGCACAGGCAAAATTTATGGTTCAATTCACCCACATGCATTTTTGGCCTTTTTAAGGTCAAAACAATATACATATTATTTAAAAACAGTTATACCCCAGTTACTTAAAAAAAACAGCAAAAACCAGGTTGTTTTGATGCCACATTTAATTTACATTGACCAACGTAAAGTGGGACTGGGATTTTAGTCCAACTTTTAAAGGGGGGTCTTTAGGGATGATGTTAGGTTGGATAAATCAGCTACCAACAGGTAGATGGGACCATTTAATACTTCGGTGTGCTTTCTGGCTTTTTTTCTAGGGGCCCCCACTATTTTTTCCCCTGGATCAGAAGGGAAGGGTGAGGGAATGGTGGAGAGGAGGGGGGAAATGGGGAGCAAAACTAAGTTGTGCCGGTGGGGTTGGTGATTAAAGGGAAATTTAGGATGTTATCCTATCTCATTGAGGATTGGACATTGGTAAATCTTCGTAAAAACTGAAAAGGGAGAAGCTAGGGGACAAAGCAACAACTATGTACTTTGTTACCCCTCCCTCCAGTATATAATATATGTATATGGGACTCCTTTTTTCTTAGAA
>JAJQQW010000892.1:20000-22500 GCA_025583905.1 Ia io | reverse complement strand
TTTTTTTTTTTTTTTTTTTTTTTTTTTTTTTTTTTTTTTTTTTTTTTTTTTTTTTTTTTTTTTTTTTTTTTTTTTTTTTTTTTTTTTTTTTTTTTTTTTTTTTTTTTTTTTTTTTTTTTTTTTTTTTTTTTTTTTTTTTTTTTTTTTTTTGTTTTTTTTTTTTTTTTTTTTTTTTTTTTTTTTTTTTTTTTTTTTTTTTTTTTTTTTTTTTTTTTTTTTTTTTTTTTTTTTTTTTTTTTTTTTTTTTTTTTTTTTTTTTTTTTTTTTTTTTTTTTTTTTTTTTTTTTTTTTTTTTTTTTTTTTTTTTTTTTTTTTTGTTTTTTTTTTTTTTTTTTTTTTTTTTTTTTTTTTTTTTTTTTTTTTTTTTTTTTTTTTTTTTTTTTTTTTTTTTTTTTTTTTTTTTTTTTTTTTTTTTTTTTTTTTTTTTTTTTTTTTTTTTTTTTTTTTTTTTTTTTTTTTTTTTTTTTTTTTTTTTTTTTTTTTTTTTTTTTTTTTTTTTTTTTTTTTTTTTTTTTTTTTTTTTTTTTTTTTTTTTTTTTTTTTTTTTTTTTTTTTTTTTTTTTTTTTTTTTTTTTTTTTTTTTTTTTTTTTTTTTTTTTTTTTTTTTTTTTTTTTTTTTTTTTTTTTTTTTTTTTTTTTTTTTTTTTTTTTTTTTTTTTTTTTTTTTTTTTTTTTTTTTTTTTTTTTTTTTTTTTTTTTTTTTTTTTTTTTTTTTTTTTTTTTTTTTTTTTTTTTTTTTTTTTTTTTTTTTTTTTTTTTTTTTTTTTTTTTTTTTTTTTTTTTTTTTTTTTTTTTTTTTTTTTTTTTTTTTTTTTTTTTTTTTATTTTTTTTTTTTTTTTTTTTTTTTTTTTTTTTTTTTTTTTTTTTTTTTTTTTTTTTTTTTTTTTTTTTTTTTTTTTTTTTTTTTTTTTTTTTTTTTTTTTTTTTTTTTTTTTTTTTTTTTTTTTTTTTTTTTTTTTTTTTTTTTTTTTTTTTTTTTTTTTTTTTTTTTTTTTTTTTTTTTTTTTTTTTTTTTTTTTTTTTTTTTTTTTTTTTTTTTTTTTTTTTTTTTTTTTTTTTTTTTTTTTTTTTTTTTTTTTTTTTTTTTTTTTTTTTTTTTTTTTTTTTTTTTTTTTTTTTTTTTTTTTTTTTTTTTTTTTTTTTTTTTTTTTTTTTTTTTTTTTTTTTTTTTTTTTTTTTTTTTTTTTTTTTTTTTTTTTTTTTTTTTTTTTTTTTTTTTTTTTTTTTTTTTTTTTTTTTTTTTTTTTTTTTTTTTTTTTTTTTTTTTTTTTTTTTTTTTTTTTTTTTTTTTTTTTTTTTTTTTTTTTTTTTTTTTTTTTTTTTTTTTTTTTTTTTTTTTTTTTTTTTTTTTTTTTTTTTTTTTTTTTTTTTTTTTTTTTTTTTTTTTTTTTTTTTTTTTTTTTTTTTTTTTTTTTTTTTTTTTTTTTTTTTTTTTTTTTTTTTTTTTTTTTTTTTTTTTTTTTTTTTTTTTTTTTTTTTTTTTTTTTTTTTTTTTTTTTTTTTTTTTTTTTTTTTTTTTTTTTTTTTTTTTTTTTTTTTTTTTTTTTTTTTTTTTTTTTTTTTTTTTTTTTTTTTTTTTTTTTTTTTTTTTTTTTTTTTTTTTTTTTTTTTTTTTTTTTTTTTTTTTTTTTTTTTTTTTTTTTTTTTTTTTTTTTTTTTTTTTTTTTTTTTTTTTTTTTTTTTTTTTTTTTTTTTTTTTTTTTTTTTTTTTTTTTTTTTTTTTTTTTTTTTTTTTTTTTTTTTTTTTTTTTTTTTTTTTTTTTTTTTTTTTTTTTTTTTATTTTTTTTTTTTTTTTTTTTTTTTTTTTTTTTTTTTTTTTTTTTTTTTTTTTTTTTTTTTTTTTTTTTTTTTTTTTTTTTTTTTTTTTTTTTTTTTTTTTTTTTTTTTTTTTTTTTTTTTTTTTTTTTTTTTTTTTTTTTTTTTTTTTTTTTTTTTTTTTTTTTTTTTTTTTTTTTTTTTTTTTTTTTTTTTTTTTTTTTTTTTTTTTTTTTTTTTTTTTTTTTTTTTTTTTTTTTTTTTTTTTTTTTTTTTTTTTTTTTTTTTTTTTTTTTTTTTTTTTTTTTTTTTTTTTTTTTTTTTTTTTTTTTTTTTTTTTTTTTTTTTTTTTTTTTTTTTTTTTTTTTTTTTTTTTTTTTTTTTTTTTTTTTTTTTTTTTTTTTTTTTTTTTTTTTTTTTTTTTTTTTTTTTTTTTTTTTTTTTTTTTTTTTTTTTTTTTTTTTTTTTTTTTTTTTTTTTTTTTTTTTTTTTTTTTTTTTTTTTTTTTTTTTATTTTTTTTTTTTTTTTTTTTTTTTTTTTTTTTTTTTTTTTTTTTTTTTTTTTTTTTTTTTTTTTTTTTTTTTTTTTTTTTTTTTTTTTTTTTTTTTTTTTTTTTTTTTTTTTTTTTTTTTTTTTTTTTTTTTTTTTTTTTTTTTTTTTTTTTTTTTTTTTTTTTTTTTTTTTTTTTTTAAAAAAAATTTTTTTTTTTTTTTTTTTTTTTTTTTTTTTTTTTTTTTTTTTT
>JAJQQW010000892.1:0-10000 GCA_025583905.1 Ia io | reverse complement strand
CAAAACGGCCAAAAAACACCCAACATGTGGGGGGCCCGCGGGGTGGCTCCGTAAAAAGACACCCTCAGATTTGTTGCCCTGTGGAAAAGGGCGCCATATTAATTTAGATAAGTTGTTGTCCAATAAGAGTGGAAAGAGTGTTCCAGGAAAATAAAAAAAAACAGGGAAGTAGCAGGAACCCTCGAAAAATTATCATTCCCTCCTCCTCTCCACTTTTCTCCCCATCTTAGCTCTTTATAGTACCCCCCTCTACGGCCCCCAAAAAACACTCGGTGGTCCACGTCCTTCTTAGTGGCCTCTCTCCTGAAAAT
The DNA here is from genome assembly GCA_025583905.1 of Ia io. Taxonomy (NCBI): domain Eukaryota; kingdom Metazoa; phylum Chordata; class Mammalia; order Chiroptera; family Vespertilionidae; genus Ia; species Ia io. Next base: position 9,689 of record JAJQQW010000892.1, on the reverse strand, counting down.
CCCCTCTCCTCACTCCCTCCTCCTTCATTCAGAAGGCCCCCAGCAAGATACTTGGAGAATTTTTTCAAATAAAAGTTTTTCCCAGCCCTTACAGCGGCAGTTAAATTGCACCCACCTAGCCCCCCTTCCTAACTCCCAAGTGTCCCCCCCCCACGAGTTATTTTCATGACCTTTTAATTATTTTTCCTGTTGTAAGATAATGGGGCTAAAAAGGTTTGCGGGGGTGGGAGGGAAAAGGAAGGGATGGGGGGGGGGGATGGGGGAAAGGCGTTTTTTGATAAAGGGTTTGTTGCTCACGGGAGGGGAACAGTAGTATTTCTTGGATTCTCCAGGCCCAAAATGGTTTTTCTTTTTTCTTTCTTTCTTTTTATTTTATTTATTTTAAAAATAAGTATCTGGTTTGGACGGACTTTGTCTCCCAGTATGAAGGGCAGTTGCTTCGACTGGAATCTTCGCCTTGGGTTTTGTTCAGAGAAAGCGTCCCCCTCCGCCCCGAGGGAACTGCCCCCTGTTTCACTATAAAATGAAGGGGGCTCGCCTTTTTTAATTATAATATATAACGGGCGACTCTAGAGGGTATATTTGGGGGAGAGGCCCGACTGTCGGGGTTTCTCGACGTTTTCTTGGAGTGGATCATATGCAGTCGGATCGCTGGAAACCCTCATTAATAAGCACATATTTTAAGTTAAAGGGGCACAAGGGGAAGCCTCCAGCGCATGCGCATCCTTCCCATGGACTTTCCCTCTCGCTTCCCCTTCCTGTCCCCTGCTCCGGACCGGGCCCCCCTGTTCCAATGGCGCCGTGCTCTTGAACTTGTTTCTGGTCATGTGGAGCTCAAGGGCTCCGGACCCCCCCCCTCCCCCCAGGCAGCTCTTACCTAAAGCCCAGGTTAAGGACCTAGCGCAACGGTGCCTGGCCGGGTCCCCACCTCTTGGGGGGCTCCTCGCTAGCGTAAAAACAGGGGTCTGGGGAAAGGCGGGGGCCGGGGCCACGCCAGAGGCGGGAGGCACTGGAGAGGCGAGGTTTGGGGAATCTAGATTCGCCACCTGCCCGAGAATTCCTTCACCACTATGGCTGGGCGATTTAGAAGTCGGCAGGGAGGTTGGGAGGAGGGGTCACGAAATATGGGGTGTTCTAGGTAGCCAAGGGTACGGTCCAGCCTTCTAAGCAGGGGTCTCTTGTCCACGGGCTTTGCGCCTCTAGCCACGCAGCGGTGTACAGGGCTACCCCGACTTGTCTGCACCTGGCTGGAGCTCCCCAGGTGGGAGCACCCGCAGGACCCCTGCCTTAGCCTGGAGACGAGGTCCCGGGTGCGGTCCTGGGCCACGGCCCCTCACCCCGTGATGGCTGCGCTTTTGCCCCCAAGCCCGTACTGGAGTGGGAGACATTGATCCTGCCTCTAGTTGCTGGCGGTGGAGAAGCCACGCCGGACCAGAGGGTCGGGCAGTCAGAAGCGGCACTCCAAGTCCAAGGGAGGCTGTCGGGAGGAAGCATGAATGCTGGCAACCCAGCAGGCAGAACCCGGGGCACCAGGGTCTCCGGAGAAGAGGGGTTGTGGCGGAGGAGGCAACCTGGACGGGGCGTGGCGGTGTGCATGCGGGTGTCCTGTCCCTGCTCAGGGGCCGCGCCGGGGACTCAAACCGCAACATCTGACTTGATGTTTTAGGCAAAGCCCCCCATGAAAACTCAAGCCTTCGCTGATGAATGCAGCCACCTCAGCTCCCAGCAGCGCCCCGCTGCCCCTCCCCCACCGCCACCACCACGCACACACTTGGCCTTCTGTACCCTGTGGCGTGCGTGTCTCTCTCTCTCTGCGTTTATCCTGATTTGTGCGTCTTGGGTTTCCCACCTTCCTCTTGAAGCGGGAAACACAGCCTGGGGAGGAGGCTTAGCTGGGGCTGAGTCCTCTCCAGCACCCGCTTTCCCTGCTCTCGGGGGTCCTAAGTGGGGTTTTGTGGGGAGGGATACGCGAGGGGCTGGCCTAGCCCGTGGAGTCCCTCGTGTCCTAGGCGGGGTGTTCCCCACCACAGAAAGGCGCCCTCTCCAGGAAGGGAGTGTAGAACGCCAGAGGGACCAGACTGGGAGGGCTGGGAAGGGTTAATTGTGGACCTCCCCCTTCTCAAGCAAACCTCACTTCACTTTCACCGCGGAAAAGCCTTCCGGGAGGGGTTTTGCCTTACGCCTTGGGCATCGGTCTCTGAGAGGCGCTTCGCAGCTGGGCTGGCCCTGGCTGCTTTAGGAAGACAGGCAGCTGGCTCTGCGCTGGGGGAAGCTGGCCCTTTTTACTAAGACGGTGGCCTTGTAGGAAACTGAGTAAATTTCAAGGAGAGTGCGAGCGCCTCCCCCCTCCTCCCAAATAGAAGGAAGCATCTTGGCATTTAATGCCAATAATGCAAATGGGGATACCATGCTCAAAAAACCATTTCCATTTCTCTTTACTGGCATATCTTTATGGGTTATGGAAATGCTATGGACTCTTAGGAATTTCAGGGAGCCCTGTGTCGGTATTCTCACTCCTGAATGCTGCCTGTTGAGCTAGGAAAGAATGGTTTTTCTGCTCCTTCTTTTCTACATGATGCAGAGAGTTTTCAGTGTTGTAGAATACACAAGGCAGAAGCACTGGGATTAATGTTTAAGAGAAAAGTTATCACGTGACATATGGGAAGCGGGGGGGGGGGGGGGGGTGGGTGTCCCGGAGCAGAGTTTTGGGTTATTAAGTTAAATTAAAGGGAATTATTTAAAATGACCTACTTACCAGCTTTGTCCTGCTCACCAGGTAAACACCATCCTTTTCACTTTCATTACAGGTGGAAGGAAATGACATCTTTTAGGGTCCTCCATTATGTGTCTAAGCCACCTCCTGACATTCTTATTTGAGACTTGTGTTTTGTGTTTTTTTCCCCTTGTGTATCTGGATTTTTTGTTTTGAGGTATTACTTTAGATGAAAAAAAAAAGACTGGTAAAAGTACTGGCCTCGCATTTAAATTGACTCTGGATACCAAAGTGAAACTAATCATCTGGTAATTAATCAACTTATGTCTCTTGCTTCAGTTGATGGAAAATAGAGTGTCGATATGCTTTCCTTTTCATCTGAAAAGACTGTAAAATGTTGAATGTCGTCAATAAAATCTCTCTCCCTTATGAGGACAATTTTGTTCAATTAATTCAAAAGATGCTTATTTTCACCATCTGGACTAGTTACATCTAGAAAGAAAATTTGCTGCAGCCAACCTTAAAATGTTTTGAAACAAACCCTGCTGTAATGACCTTGCACATTACATCAATCTTTAATAATATCATTGTCATTACTAAATTATTATCTGAAGTGTTAAATTGTGGCCATATCAATACTAGTGTACTTGGTTGGAATAAATTTTATCCCCTGTTTGTTTTTAACCATCTTTGTTAAGAGGCCAAATTACATTCCAACTCAGCTCCAGTGCAGTCTAGTGGAGAAGATGGCTTCCTGACTATTTGGGGTGTTTTTTGTTTGTGTTTTGATTATTTCTCCTCTTCGAATGAAAGAGGAGGGAAATAAATTGACTTATGAAAATAAATAACTTGATGTTTTAAAGTGATTTGAAATTATTCTAACTGATGACAGCAAAACTCTGGTTGCTAATCCATGTTGAACAAATACTAATTATTCTGCTTTTCCTCACTGAATATCAGGACTGTTTTTTTTTCATATTCTATCAGAATGTTTGGCTTAGCCAGCCCCCCCACAGTCACCGAATTAGAGGGGTTTTTTGAAGTGGAACTATAGAGGCATCCTTGAGAACAAAACACTTAATATATTTTTGTGATTGTTTTCATTCTAGATTTTGTCGGGTTAATGCACTCTGATATCAACTTATAAGCAGGACGAAATGACCCTGCATGTCCTATGGACCCCCTTTGATGGGGTTTCGAAGGTGTGGGCGAGGTGGTTGCTTGGGCCTCTCAGCCAGTGCCAGGTACCACAGTGGCCCAAACTGTGGCTTACATGTCCACCGGGCTCTTTTGCTGAGTACACAGTCGGTGCCAGCCAGCATTGCCATTCCCATGTGCCCTCTGCCACACCAGGAGTACCTTCACCTGCTGTTAAGTGGTACCCCCGCCACTACATCTGCCTGAACGTGCTCGGCGGCTGAAAGGAAGGGAAGAAAGTGCTGGTGACGGCAGCGGTGGGGGGACTAGGCCAGTTTGGCCGTGCCGTTTGCAAAGAAGGTGGGTGCACGTCATTGGATCCTGCTATTCTGATGAGAAGTTCTGCTGTCCTGAAGGTTGTTGGCTTGCGATCGTCCATCAACTAATATACACTGAGCCCGTGGGTTACAGTCCTGAAGCAAAGAGTACCCGGAGGCGTGGATGTGGTCTATGAATCCGTGGGGGGGGTGCCATGTTTGACTTGGCAATAGATGCCTTGGCACCAAAGGGCGCCTGCCTGACTGATAGTAATTGGGTTTATCTCTGGTCTACCAAACCCATACTGGCCTTTCACCTGTGAAAGCAGGAACGTTACCCGCCAAAACTGCTGAAGGAAATCTGCCAGCATCAGGGCTTCCTTTCTAATCCATTACCTTCGGATGTAAGAGCATTCCATGGACCACTTGGTCAAGATGTGTACAGTCGGAGTCCTGATGCTGTGCCAGGTGGGGACCTGGGCGACCTGTCCAAGAGAGCGCAGGTTTTTTACTGGCCTCGTCGGAGTCCGTGCTCCGGGTGTCGATTACATGTCATGGGGAAAAACACGGGGAAGGGTAAAAAAAGATTGTAGTTGAATTACCTCACCCTGGTCAACAGCAAGCTGTAAAAACCAACACAATGGCTATAAATCTGAAGTGGAAAGAAAGTGGGTACTTGATGCTTAGAATTACTCAAAATCAATTATTTTCAGTCTTAATGGGATATAAGTATTTCTTAATAACGAAGTAAGGTGTTACAACTGGTTTCTTTTTTTTTCCTTTTTTCTTTTTTTTTTACCTCTCTTGAAAAAAAAAAAAAAGTGCTTATAAAACTTACCTCCCTGGCTCAGATGGTAAAACCTTTACATTCAAACCCTTTGGTCTTGGACAGTCTCATTCCTGGATTTTATTGTTCCTGGGAACCTAAATTAAATTCCTGATGGGAGAGCTGATCATACATCAGTTGTCTTCAGCTTGATGAGATTTTTATAAATTTGGTTTCTTAAAAATAATTCACAAATTCTTTGCTTTGGAGAGTTTGGTTCTTGTAGGCTAATGAGTAGTAATAATGAGACGATTACCGCAACAAATCGCCCTATTTCCGCGTGCACATCTGAGGAAATGGCCCTTCCCTTTGTAGCTATAAATCACCTAGCCAACTATCCAAAAAGAAATTTGGAGGGATTCTTCCTAATCTTGATTTTGTTAAGATTATTAAGCAAAAATGATATTAAGGGTGAATACTAGACCTATCTAAAAGAAGTCAGCTTGTTATTGGAGGCTTTTTTGCCGGAGGCACAGTGGATGGAAAATTTTCACTCCTCCCTTAAGATGCCAAATCAGTGATGAAATTTACACAGATAAAAGCAAGGTCCTGGAGAGGGGACGACAGCTATCGGGGGGCTGGCTTTTAAGAATTAATACATGCCCAGGAAAGGTGTGTGTCCCATCCACATTGAGGCCACCCTAACAGAAACGTGGGCACAGAAGGGCAGGCCAATCTGAGCACAACGCGGGAGGGTCCCCTTGCGGACGCCAGGGCGCTGAACAGATCAGACTGCGCCGGCGCACAGTGGGGTCCAAGATCTCCATGTATAACACAGGGCTCTGTTGTCAGGCATGTCTGGCATGGAAGTGTGTTTCATTATGGTTCTGGGGAACTATTGCAGCCCACTGATCTAGGTTTCGTTTGACTTCTCCCAGGTTCTGCTGGAGTGAGATGCCTCTCTGTTCCTGGGCACCTGAGACCACACATGAACGTAACCAGTCGAGTGCCTTCTCTTTTGAATCTGCCTGGAGCTGATTCGCCCGCCTCTGCTAACCCTTCAGCTCACCAAAGGCGGGCTACAGCCTTTCCCTGTGATGTAAACTAGTATATCCCACGGGTGCCTCTCCGATTCGAAGGCAAAGCCAGCGGGATGATTTCACGGGTTGGGGGGGCCCCCCCCACCGGGGGGGTTTCCGCATCTTTCACGTGTACATAAATAGGAAGACAATTAAAGGTCCAGAAAACTGGTGGACCATATTTAAATTTTTCTTGCCTTCCGTCTGAGGAGCTAGGGAATTGAATGCTACTGCCCCATGATGTTCGTATCTGTTTTACAAGGATTTACTCATTTTCAGGTACCTAATGTCGCTGCTAGCATGCATGCACAACAATACAATTTATATGGTAAATGGACCAAATCAAGGATTCACTGAATGTTATGATCACTGAAAGGGAAATGTCACGGTAAATAGCTGCCAAATTATGGATCATTTGCCGTAAGTGCACAACTGCACTAAAGAAAATGGCACTGGAGGCTATTGCCATGGGGGGCCCTGTTGAGTTATGAGGAGGGTAGCGGCCTGATGCGAGGCCCTCTTTTGTCGTCCTCATTATAGCAGAGGGTTACGTGTTGGGGGACAAGGGAAGCGGGCCATGTGCCGAGGCTTGGTTATTAAACTGCCCCTTTCAGTCCTAGCAGGCTGTGGCAGAACAGAGAGGGCTCAGCCTGGCTTCCTGATACACAACACACATGGGGGAAAGGGGCAGGTTTCACGGAGGTAACCACCGGAAATGGCTCGGTCACGGAAAAATCGTGTCCCTCAGACTTGTCACTCTCAGAGAATTTTAGAATAATTTTAAATAGAACGGTTAGTGTGCGTCTGCTTGGGCTCGGTTGCTCCCTATGCTGGTAGGACGTGTGACGTAGCGATAATGTAAGCAGAAAATATGCAATTGCTCCCTTCGGTGGAGGAATTGAGGGGGAGGAACAGGCATCGACAAACTAAATTGTTCCTTTCTAAACTGAAGTGTGTCCTGTTTCTTTCATTTAATGGTGGGTGGGCAATAAAGTGAAAGGACCAGCTTTTTAATGTGGACCCCTTATGCTACAGCATAGAAATTTATTGTGTTTGAAGGAATACAATAAATTCAGCATGTAAAAAAAAAAAAAAAAAAAAAAAAAGTGTATTTTTTTTCAATCACCCAGGTTTGAAATAAAATCTAATCTGTAAACCATCATGTTTTCTCTCTCCAAACTAGATACCACTGCACAGGCTGTTTGCATTTAATTTCTGGAAACAAGCTTGAAAGATTCCGCCCATTCAGATAATTCCCTAAAAGATGTTTAAATTTTTTTTTTTTTATTCTTCAGAAAAATGATTTTTTTGTAAATGGAGGGTCATAGTTCAGCACCAGTTTCATTCTTATTAGTATTATCATTCAAGGACTAGCCTCTAATGGCGAGGTGAAGGTGGTGCGAAGAGCTCTTAAACACCTTTTTCTTTGAACTGATTACTATCACAGATAGTTTACATTCCATAATTCAGGGCAATTGTCAGTCTTTTGTTTTAGAGACGGGGGTGGGGCCGGGCCGGGCGATCGCGCTGGATGGAATTATTCCTCGGTTATCAGGGTGCCCTTTTGCCCCCGTCAGGCCTGGAGGTCTGGGGGCTGGGCAGATAGGAGGATTTTGCCTCACTGGTTAGTGCACAGAGAGGAGGGATTCTCATCCCGCACCCTTTCCCTCGATTTAACATTTGTATAGCATGCAAACACTACGAACAGTGTCATTCGATTCCCTATGTCGATGACTTCTGCTGTTGACTGTTTTCAGCATTTAAAGAAAAATAGGAATAGTTTTCAAAACTCTTGTTTTGCATGATCTTTTCCTATAAATTGGTATTTTTGATTGGAATCTGAATGGGGTTTCTCAGGTGGCAGGACCAAGTTCTGGTAAGTGGATGGAATTTCGTTTAAGTATTTTTCTAATGAATGTACGGCGACATGTAGTGCTTGTGATATTAAAATGAACATCCCGCGTTATGTACTTAAGGAACATTCCTGCTAATGAGGATGTAATGTCCTCACACAACACAGCCCTTCATTCTGTGTTCATGGCCACAAGATGTGAGTACTTGACAGATGATGTCATTTAAGCACATGCCTGCGTAGGGACTGCCTTTTTAGCTTCATGTTTCTGGCTTTTATTTGGTGTTAAATAAAAAAATTTCTAATGGCCACACATGATGGTAAGTGGGTATATGTTTTAACCCATTTTGTAGAATTCCCAATTAGTCTAAATTTACTCTACATTTGGGGCCTTCAGAACGGGGGCAGGGTGTGTCAAGTACTGAGAATTTTTTTTTTGATCACTTTACCACAAGGACATATGGGATAAATACATCTTTGAGTTTTATCAAAAAACAGATGAGCTTGTGCAACTTCCAGGGGAATATATATGATACAAAAAGAGCAAACACTATCAACAGTGGGGGATCATTTCCTCCGTGGTTCCATACAAGATTTTATGATGTGACCCAGATGCGAAATGGCTGATTTGATGGTCTTGTAATTACTATCCCCTATACTTTCCCACTCTTCTTGTCTTTAATTAAATAACTTTTGTTATTTTGGCACTTATTTATTGACACAAAAATTTACTTGATAACATTGTTTGTGAATTTTGGGGGTTTTAGAGCATTGGGGTTTTTTTTTAACTTAGATTTTCTGTATATCTTATTTTTTAGTTATGGCCAGAATTAAAGAATTTTTAGAACCATATTTCAGAAGTCAAAATGCAAACTCTGGGTTATCAGTGCTGTTTGGGCATTTTTTAACTTTGATGTTTTTCACACCTCTATACCTTTTTGTTATTGCAACTTATAAAAGGAGGAGGGTTCGATATGAGGAAACGTATTGCTGTTTTTCTTGAGCAATTTATGAGGTTGTTGGCAATAAATTATTTTTTAACGTGCTAAACAAAATACATTATGTTATTTGACAAACGTTCGTTTTAGTTCACATAACTCTTGACCTTTGATTTCATTGATATTCAAGAACGGCAGACTAGGTGCATAGTTCGTACACGTGCTTTGCGTATTCTCTTTCCTTCATGGGGCTGAGTTGGCTGGTGAGTGCAACAGGACAAACCATCATCCTGGAGTCCACACGTCTAGCATATACTGTTGGGCACTGGATGTGGCCCACAGCACAGGGGGCTGCCCCGCTGTGCTGCTCAGAGCGTCCTGGGGCACAGCCATCAGTCCCTCAAGCAGACAGGGTGAGGATGCGTGGGGTAATAGTTTGGAGAGAAAGACAGCAAGTTGCCTCGTACGTGTGGGGGAGCCCTGAGCCAAAAGTGCAGAGACTCCAACGGCCCACCCCCAAAGGAAAGCCTTTCCCTGAAGAAGGGCACTATCGACATTGTCGTTCTGGCCAACATGAAATTAAAAATAATAATTTAAAAACACAACCCTGCTGACTGGCTGGTGGCATCCAACACAAAAAAAAAACAAGAAACTGTTGCTTAGAGCTCAGAAAAATGTCCCATAAAATTGCCAGCTCTTGTATGTGTTCCCTCTCCACATAAAACAAGCTCAGCTGCTCAGGGTGACTTGGAATGACAGTTTCCTTGGACTCCAGTGGGAGTCGAGGCGCATGCTTAGGGAATGATGGGGGTCACATTAAAGTCCCTATGCTTTGCCCTCTGCCCGCCACCTGGAGTGGTCAGCCAGCAGAAAATACACCTGGGAAC
>JAJQQW010000992.1:0-29022 GCA_025583905.1 Ia io | reverse complement strand
GCCCCTACATCATCAATAGATTAGTTTGGTTCATCAAGGAATGAGTAGGGGTCGTACAGATGATGGTGCTACACACTCGGTATAAGCATCTACCAACGGAAGAAGAAATGGGAGTACCAACCGACCCATGATTGGGCCTGTAAGTCTCATGACAAGGGGGGAATGATAGAGCTAAACTAGGTTGACTCCATGAAGTTCTTTTTGTTACTTTTATAATGTTTCTTTTGTTCTGTACCCGCCGTTCTGCAACTCTTCTTGCTGCCCCTTCCCTGTAAACCACGAGAATGTAACAGTTGCACAAACCTGCCAATAGGAATGCAGAGAAGTGGACTCAGTCCAAATTAGGCAAACTTCACAGTACCCCTGCATAAGCAGACCCCTGATCCTGCCCCCTGACCAATTGATGGGGGCCACGAACGTCCCCCCTGCCCACTGCTTTGGACCCCTATAAAGCCTTTGTTCTCCCAAGCCTCTCTCTCTCTCTCCCGCTGCTGCGCCGGTGACTGTTGGAGACGGGAGTTCATGCTAGCACGAATAAAGGTTCTTTTGCTTTTGCATTGGGCTCGGCTGCTCCCTGGTGGTCTCTGGGGATCATGAAATCTGGGCATAACAAGTTCTTTACAGTTTTCTCCATGTAATTTCATGTCATTTGTCAACAATTCTTATGCACCATTGTGCTTCAATGTCAGGTGTAATGTCCTGTCTTTCATTTATACTACTTTTACTTCTTTTCCAATTTGGATGCCTTTCATTTCTTCTTCTTGTCAGATCACTATGGCTAGCACTTCCAATACTATGTCAAACAGGTGTGGTGAAAGTGGGCATTCCTGTCTTGTTCCTGTTCTTAGGGAAAATGGGTTTAGTTTTGGACCACTGAGTATAATGTTGGCTGTAGGTTTCTTATATAACGCTTTATTTATGTTGAGGTATGATCCCTGTACTCCCACTTTGCTGTGAGTTTTTATCAAGAAAGGGTGTTGGATTTTGTCAAATGCTCTTTCTGCATCAGTTGATATGATTATATAATTTTTGTCTTTTAAAGTGTTTATGTGATGTATCATGTTTATGGATTAGTGGATATTGTACCATCCTTGCATCCCCAGAATAAATCTCACTTGGTCATGGTGTATGATCTTTCTAATGTAATTCTGGGTCCGATTTGCTAGAATTTTGTTGAGGATTTTAGCATCTACGGGGACTACTGTGAATACAGTGGGAGCGCTGCTGTGCAGGAGACACCCCTGTGGAGCAGGACTTGCTTCAGTGGGGCTTTGGTGCTCAGTGAGTCTGCTCCTTGAGTGTGTTGCTTATGGATGTAAAGAGTTGTAAGCTGGTATGGTATGACACTGCCCACTGGGTACGCTGGCTCTTGGGTCTCTAGGGAGGTGTAAAGTCAGCCACTGACTAGGGCCACCCAGCAGGATCTACAGAGAAATCTGCAGAATCTCCTCTTTGTATTGGGTTTGGAAGGGCCCCGACAAGGTCCAGCTGTGAAGCAAGGAAGGCTAGTGCTGGTGCCAGGTCTTGGGCTTTATTGATAGTTTTGGAACTTCCTGACCCAACTGCAACTTGTTTGACAGATTTTAGCCTGAGCAAGGACAGGCCATTCGTATACAAAAGCTGCAGCACACAGCTTGGGTGGCTTGTAAAGTGGGTTTGGTGTGGTCTCAGGGAAACACCAGGGCGAAGCAAACAGAAATGGCTGCCAGTCAGCCCTGGGACCCAGAATGTCCCAGCATAGGTGTAATGACTGCTGTGACCACCTCCATCTGGTAGAAAGCCGCCCTCAAGTTCCATCCCCGATGCCAGTCCATTTTCTCTTCATAATTGTCTGGGTCCCCCCGCCTTCCCCCCTTCCGAGGTTTGTCCAGCAGTGTAATTCAGAGGAAGCGGGAGCTTGTAAATTCAGTTTGTGGTGCTGGCATTGTAAGAGGGGCTACTGGGGTCACCTGCAGCCTCTGTGTCACTGAGCCCCAATATGCACTGGTTTTTACAGCCCGTAGTTCTTACTGCCAGTAGGGTCTTCTCCCCAGCTCTGGGACCCTGGGCTGGGCATCTTCTGTGGGATTGGGACCCCTTGTTCCTCCAGGTGACCTCTGCAGAGACGACCTCGCTCCCAATTAAAAAAGTGGCCCACATGGGTACAGGACCTGCACCTTCTGTGCCTCCGCACCTCCTACCAGTCTCCGTGTGCTGTCTTCTTTACTTCTCTAGTCATAACACTTCTTTCAGCCAGCTTTCCAGAGGTTCTGGCTGATGGTTGTTCTGTATTTTAGTTTTAATTTTGATGGGGTTGTGGGAGGCAGCGAGTACAGGCCTTTGCCTATACCGCCATCTTGAATGTCCTCTTCCGTAACTTTTCTGAACTTCATTCCTTATTCTTCTTTTATCTTCACCCGAAGAGTGAGAATATTTTTTCCACTGATTTTTTTTTTCTTAGGGAGAGAGAGGAGAGATGAGAGAAAGAGAGAGAGAGAAACATCATTTAGCTGCCTCCCTCATGTGCTACCACTAAGAGGGGGGACCAGACCTGAAATCCACGTCCCTGCACTTTACTAGGAATCGAACCCGTGACCTTCCAGTGTACAGGCAGGCACTCTCAGCACTGAGCGACATGGGCCAGGGTTCTTATTTATTCTTTAAGTTCTTTATTTTTAAAATATATTTTTATTGATTTCAGAGAGGAAGAGAAGGAGAGAGACATAGAAACATGAATAGTAAAAGAGAGTCATTGATCAGCTACCTCCTGTATGCCCCCCACTGGAGAGTGAACCCAAAACCTGTGCATGTGCCCTGACAAGGAATGGAATTGTAATGTCCTAGGTTATGGGCCGATGCTCAATCACTGACCTGTACTGGGCAGCCTTTATTTATTGATTTTAGAGACAGGAAGGGAGACAGAGAAAGAGAGGGAAACATTGATGTGCTGTTCTACCCATCTATGCATTCATTGATTCTCCCCTACATGTGCCCTGATGGGGGATGGAACCCACAACTATGGTGCATCGGGACCACATACTCAACAACTGAGCCACCTGGACAGGGCTCTGAATCTGTTTATAAATTTCAGAAGCTCAAATAGGATCTTGACAAATTTCTCTATGGAGGGTCATTTCATTTCCTAACATTAACATCTCTTATGATGTTTTGTGGTTCATAATGTGAGGTGCATTGTCTTAACTGTCATTTCTTTTTTCATTTCTTTGAAGCTTGTTTTTTTGTTTGTTTTTTTTTTGCTTTAGTCTAGCTCCAGGTTTACCAACTTTGTTGTTTTTTTTTTTAAAAAAAATACCCATCAGGTATCCTTTTATTTTATCTTATCTCCCTTTTATTGATGCTTGTTCAAATATTTGTTGTTTCCTTCCTTTGCAGAGAGGAAGGCAGAGTGAGAGAGAGATAGAAAAATCAATGATGATAGAAAATCATGGATTGGCTGCTTCCTGCAAGGTCCCGCCCCCCCCCCCCCCCACCCCGACCCCGGGATCGAGTCCACAACCTGGGCATGTGCCCTTGACTGGGAAAGAACCTGGGACCTTTTAGTTTGCAGTCTGATGCTCTATCCACTGAGCCAAACCGGCTATGGCTACCTTGAAGTTCTTATTTCTTTGTTTAATATTGGTTTCAGATAAAGAGGGAGAGAGAGAGAGAGAGAGAGAGAGAGAGAGAGAGAGAGAGAGAGAGAGAGAGAGAGAGAGAAGTTGGGAAACATCAGTGTGAGGGGAAAACATCAATCAGCTGCCTTCTGCACACAAACTAACTGGAAATGGAACCCGCATACTGATATGTGCCTTGCCTGGAAATTGAATCCTAGATGCTTTGTTATACAGGACGATGCTCCAACCAACTGAGCAATACTGGCCAAGGCAGTCTGTGGCTTTAAACACAATGATTTCCAGTATTTTTTGAAGAAGCCACTATGGCCAATGATAGCAGAAGCACAGAGGCTGCTGGAGGACCCTTGTTTTTGACTGTGGGTGTCTTCACGTGTGTTTGTTCACCCAATCTTTCCAGTCATCCTTTCTGTACAGTTCTCCTTTATTTGTGTCTGTAATACTGTTTGTCTCCATGGTACCCTGATTCCCATTTCCTGTGGGCTTCTTTGTTCATGCATAGCTGTCTACTTACACTGGGATGGGGGGAGATGCTCATATTTCTGCTCCTGCCAATTTTCTGATGTCACTCACATAGGTCTTTTGCCTGTGATCTCATTTGTCCTTTGTTGTTCTACCACAGCGTTGATCATCCATCTTTTCTGTTTTTCTTTGAAGATTCGCATAATTTATCCCATGCAATGGCTCAAATGGGCTTTAAGGGGAAGAATCATTTGTGCATCACAGAAGAAATGTGACTTTATGAATGACACAGTGGACCCACAGGAGGTCTTGCCTTGGTAAAGGGTCGTTGGGGAAGCTTTCACGCCTGACCTTTGTTACATTCATAACTAGAAACGCATTTTATTCATCAGTGTTTTCTTACTGTTGCCCAGTCCTTACCCAGGGTCCTTACCCTTGTTTTGGGTTATTATTGATACTTTGCCAACGACACAGGTTGAATAGTAATCATTTCTACTCCGATTTCCAGCCCACGGATAACCTTAACCTCTCTGGACTTTGCACCTTTGCCTCTTTCACAGGTCTCTCTTTACTGCAAACCAACGTTGGACCGTGCCTGCACCACATTGGAGTGCACAAGTATTATTATATAGACGTTGAACCTCGTGTGCTCTAATACAATTAATGTTTATGGGTATGAGCACCTTCAAATGATTCTATACGGACTCACATGGCCAGCAGGTAAGGTCCTCAAAAAAGCCTTTGTGCAGGAACAATGAGTAGAGAATTCTTCTCCTCTTTGTATCCCATCCTGTGCTTCTGTCCTTCCAGTGGTGATATTTTAATTGTTGACTGACCACGTTATGTACTTTAAGAGCGATTTCCTCAGAGTCTACTTCACTTGTCTAGAAAATCTCTCTAGTCATAACTGATAAATATTTATGGTAAAGATACTGTGATTTCATAACATCAACATGTACTTCACCAGATTTTCCTTTTGTTCAGGTTGCTGCTGTGGAGCAGAGAAAGTTGAGACCCCGACTGAACAGAAGGTTTCTGTAAGAGTGTCACAAGCAAGGAATCCCAAAGTAGCCTTGTCTTCCCAGAAGAGCCACCCCTGTGAGAGTTGTGGGCTCGTCTTGAGAAACATTTTCCACTTGACTGATCTGCAGAGAACACAACACGGACAGATACTGTTGAGGTGTGGCGCATGTGCAAAACCGTTTTACTGCTGTGTAAAATTTCACCAACAGCACGTGAGAGACACTTTCAATACAGGTGTGGACAGGATCTCATTTGCAAACAGCTGCAATTTCAATGTATCACAGAATCATTTCACATGTGGGGAGGTTGGGCATGGTGTCTTTAACTGGTCAGGACATCTCCACCTAAAGGGTACTCAGACCAGGGACAGTCCAACTGCAATTTTGACGTGTGGGATGACGTTTCAAAGGCGAAAAAATGATTACACTAGAAAAGAATGTAAGGAAGACATTAGTTTTACCCACATGTTTATTTTGGAAAAAGGTGTCTATGTTGGAAGTCAGTGTTTTGATAGCTGTGAATGTGGGAAAAATGTTACCAAATATTCTAGCTTTCATTATCAACAGCAAGGTCACAATGGAGAAAGGCCTTCTCAGTGTAGTGAATTTGGGAAAGCTTTTAGCAGTAGTAACAGCCTAGGTAATCACAAAGCTTTGCACACTGGAGAAAGGCCTTATGAGGTCAGTGAATGTGGAAAAACTTTTACCGGTAGCAGTGTCCTCCATTATGAGCATAGACTTCACACAGGAGAAAGGCCTCCTGAGTACAATGAGTGTGGGAAATCTTTTACCAGTAACAGTATTCATCATTGTCATCGGAGAGTTCACACTGGAGAAAAGCCTTATAAATGTAGTGAATGTGGGAAAGCTTACATCACTAGCAGTCATCTTTATTGTCATCAGAGACTTCATACAGGAGAAAAGCCTTATCAATGCAGTGAATGTGGAAAATGTTTTACCTCTAAAACGCATCCTTCATCAACATCAGGGAGTTCATATGGGAGAAAAGCCTTATAAATGTAGTGAATGTGGGAAAGCTTACAGCACTAGCAGTAATTTTTGTCATCATCAGAGTTCATCCGGGAGAAAAGCCTTATAAATGTAGTGAATGTGGGAAATCTTTTACCCAGAATACTAGCCTTCGTAGTCATCAGAGAGTTCATACAGGAGAGAAGCCTTATAAATGCAGTGAATGTGGAAAATCTTTTACTCAGAGCACTACCCTTCATTATCATCAGAGAATTCACACTGGAGAAAAACCTTATCAATGCAGTGAATGTGGGAAATCCTTTACCTATCGCATTGCCCTTCGTAATCATCACACACTTCATACAGGGGAAACGCCTTATAAATTCAGTGAATGTGGAAAATCTTTTAAAGGGTGCAATGCTCTCCAATATCATCAGAGAGTTCACAATGGAGAAAAGCCTTATCACTGCAGTGAATGTGGAAAATGTTTTACATGTAGCAGTGGTCTCCAATATCATCAGAGAGTTCACACTGGAGAAAAGCCTTATCAATGCAGTGAATGTGGGAAATCTTTTACCCATGGCACTGCCCTTCGTAAACATCAGAGACTTCATACAGGGGAAAACATGGAGACAAAGGCTGTCTTTAGTCCAGATATGTGGCTTTTTTGGGTTTGGGTGAAAGTTCTTCATTGTTTGTTTACATTTTTTCTGTCATTGAGATGAGACTCTCACCCAGAGGGCATAAGTAGGGGGATTGAATATAGAGTTACCAAACCTGTTCTTCCAGAATAGCTGAACTTATATTTGTTTTCTCTTGGACCATTGATAAAAACTGCAATGAGTAAATTACATGTGTTGACTATAGTGTTTCATAAATCTTGACGTGTGCATGAAACTGAAGCCATCATTACAAATTCATAATGCTGACCATATCTGTCTGCGTAATTGGTTCATGACCTCTTTTAATCTGTCCCTGTTCTTCACAGATTTCCTAGTTTCCATGGATTTACATTCCATTTTCATAGAGAACTTTATTTTTCTAAGTATTTTTGTGCTTTAATTTATGTTTCAGAAATACTTGGAGATTAAGTTACATTAATAATGCATCTTTATGGTGGGTGTTGATGACAAATATGTGATACCTTAATCAATAAAGTAATTAAAAAATAATGCATCTTTTTTTCTGATAGATATTCTTTTAAAAAATATATATATACATATGTATTATTGATTGTACAGAGCGGAAGTGAGGTGTAGAGAGTTACAAACATCAATCAGCAGTCTCCTGCACAACTTCTACTTGCAGTGTGCCCACAACCAAGCTACATGCCCTTGACCAGAATTGAACCTGGGACACTTTAGTCTGCAGACAGTCTCGGTATCCACTGAGCCAAACCAGTAAGGGCTCTGACACATATTCTTATCATTGATATATCACCGTCAATGTGTCCATTTTAATAAATATTTGGTTATTCCTACCAAAGGTGGCACAAATTCTCCTGTATAATTCCTTGTCCTACCTAATAATAGACAAACATGTAAATTGACCATACCTTCACTATGCCCATAGCCAATCAGAGTGAGTATGCAAATTGAAAGGCAAGGCAAGGCAAGGCAAAGGCAAGGCAAAGGCCAAGGCCAAGGCCAACGCCAAGGCCAACGCCAAGGCCAAGGGCAGGGCCAAGGCAAAGACAAAGGCAAAGGCTTATCCTGGCCCGAAAGCCAATACTCTAACCCTAACACCAGCACTAACCTCGATGACATCATCATCCCAGCAGGTCCCCAGGCCAAATCATTATCACCTGGGATCACTTGAGCCTGCCCACGTGGCCCCTCCCCCTTGGTGACATCATCACTTCTGGTTTCATGGCCTAACCAGGCTTCTTTCAAAAACGCCAACTCATTGTCCCTGAATTATAAATGTAACCAGTATCCAACTCGGTTCTATGTTCTTTGAACATGATTTCCTTGTCATGAAAAAATGTGTTACAGATATTAAGGCCCTTTATTCACGTATTCCTAGTGTTTGAAGCACTTTCTTAGATATTAACCTAGGTTATCATTGTGAATTTCCCGAGTTGGAGTCACTTTCTTCCAGTGTCTCAAGCTCCTTCATTGTGAATTCCAATTTGGTTCAACAGCGTTTTGTACAAATACACCAGCACTTTACCCATTATTACCACTTGAGAGACTAACCTACCTTTCACAGCGCTTTGGATAAAAATTCTCAGTATTTCAACATTCAGTAGAGATGTTCCGGTTCTAAAATGTATTCCAAGAGTTCTAGAGACACTCTGACACAACCCCCTGGTCTGTTGTTTTGAGCTCTGAGAGTTTTCATTTTACCACGGGCATCAAAACGGCTTTTTAAAGGCACATTAAAACACCACTTGGAATACTAGCCTAACTAACATTTTGATTTCATAGTGTTCCAAATACTTTCATACTATTCTATAGCTCTAGGAAAATGAATTATTCAGTGTTTCACCACTCCTTTAAACGAAAACGCCAACTCCTTTTGACGGGAAAAATAAATGTAAACAGTGTCACACTCGGTTCTCAGCTGTTTGAACGAGATTTCCCAGTGAGAAAATTGTGCTCTTCAGATATTCAGTATGTTGGAATATGTATTGCTAGTGTGTGAAGCACATTTCTAAATATTTCCCTAGTCTGGAGTTGTAAATTCTCAGTGCTACACTCCAATTTGTGCAGTGATTGAAGCTCATTCATTGTGAATAACCAATGTTACTACACTGTGACCCTAACCATGACCCTAACCCTCTAAACCTAACCCTAAAACTAGCCCTAACCTGAGCCTGAACCCTAGCTAGCCCGAACCCTTATCCTAACCCTAATCCTAGCCTGAACGCCAATTCTCTAACCCTAACACCAGCACTAAACTCGATGACGTCATCACTCCCAGCAAGTACCCTGGCCAAATCATTATCACCTGGGATGACTTGTGCCTGCCCACGTGACCCCTCCCCCTTGGTGACGTCATCGCTTCCGGTTTCATGGCCTAACCAGGCTTCTTTCAAAAACGCCTACTCATTGTCCGTGAATTATAAATGTAACCAGTATCTAACTCGGTTCTATGTTCTTTGAACATGATTTCTTTGTCATGAAAAAATGTGTTACAGATATTAAGGCCCTTTGTTCACGTATTCCTAGTGTTTGGAACATTTTCTTAGATATTAACCTTGGTTATCATTGTGAATTGGCCGAGTTGGAGTCACTTTCTTCCAGAGCCTCAGGCTACTTCATTGTGAATTCCAATTTGGTTAGTGTTTTTACAAATATACCAGAACTTTAACCGTTATTACCACTTGAAAGTCTATCCTACCTTTCACAGCGCTTTGGATACAAATTCTCAGTATTTCAAAATTCAGTAGAGGTGTTCCGGTACTAAAACGTATTCCAAGAGTTCAAGAGAGCACTCTGAAACATCCCGCTAGTCTGTTGTTTTTTTGAGCTCTGAGAGTTTTTATTTTAACACGGTGTCATACTGGCATTGTAAATGCACATTAAAACACTACTTGGAACACTAGCCTAACTGACATTTTGATTTCATATTGTTCTCAATACTTCCATACTGTTCTACAGCTCTAGGAAAATGAATGTTTCAGGGTTTCACCAACTCATTTCCCCAAAACGCCAACTCCTTTTGACGGGAAAAATAAATGTTAACAGTGTCACACTCGGTTCTCAGCTGTTTGAACAAGATTTCGCAGTGCCAAAATTGTGCTGTTCAGATATTCAGTCGATTGGAATATGTATTCCTAGTGTGTCAAGCACATTTCCAAATATTTCCCTAGTCTGGAGTTGTAAATTCTGAGTGCTACACTCCCATTTGTCCAGTGATTGCAACTCATTCACCAAGTTGGAGTCACTTTCTTCCAGAGACTCAAGCTCATACATTGTGAATTCCTATTTGGTTAAACAGCGTTTTTTTACAAATATACCAGCTCTTCAAACGTTTTTACCACTTGAAAATCTATCCTAACTTTCACAGCGCTTTGGATACAAATTCTCAGTATTTCAAAATCACTAGAGATGTTGCGGTGCTAAAACGTATTCCAAGAGTTCAAGAGCCACTCTGACACATCCTGCTGGTCTGTTGTTTTGAGCTCTGAGAGTTTTCATTTTAACACGGGTGTCATACCGGCATTGTAAATGCACATTAAAAACACTACTTGGAACACTAGCCTAACTGACATTTTGATTTCATATTGTTCTCAATACTTTCATCCTGTTCTACAGCTCTGGGAAAATGAATTTTTCAGTGTTTCACCAACTCATTTTCCCGAAAACGCCAACTCCTTTTGACGGGAAAAATAAATGTTAACAGTGTCACACTCGGTTCTCAGCTGTTTGAACAAGATTTCGCAGTGACAAAATTGTGCTGTTCAGATATTCAGTCTATTGGAATATGTATTCCTAGTGTGTCAAGCACATTACTAAATATTTCCCTAGTCTGGAGATGTAAATTCTCAGTGATACACTCCAATTTCTCCAGTGATTGAAGCTCATGCATTGTGAAAACCCAATATTACTACACCCTGACCGTAACCCTGTCCCTAATCCTCTAATCCTAACCCTAAACCTAGCCCTAACCTGAGCCTGAACCCTACCTGGTCCGAACTCTTATACTAACCCTAATACCACCCAAGCCCAATTCCCAAGCCCAATTCTCTAACCCTCACACCAAAACTAACCTCGATGACGTCATCACTCCTAGCAGGACCCCGGGCCCAATCATTATCACCTGGGATCACTGGGGCCTCCCTACGTGGCCCCTCTCCCTTAGTGACGTCATCACTTCCGGTTTAATGGCCTAACCAGCGTTTGTATCAAAAACGACAACTCATTGTCCCTGAATTATGAATGTAACCAGTAGCAAACTCGCTTCTTTCTTCTTTGAACACGATTTCCAGGTCATGAAACAATGCACTACAGATATTAAGGGCCTTTTTTGATGTATCCCTAGTGTTTGAGGCACTTTTTAGATATTAACCTAGGTTATCATTGTGAATTTCCCGAGTTGGAGTCTCGTTCTTCCAGAGCCTCAAGCTCATTCATTGTGAATTCCAATTTGGTTAAACAGCGTTTTTTACAAATATACCAGCTCTTTAAACGTGTTTTTACCACTTGAAAGTCTATCCTACCTTTCACAGCGCTTTGGATACAAATTCTCAGTATTTCAAAATTCAGTAGAGATGTTCCGGTGCTAAAACGTATTCCAAGAGTTCAAGAGCCACTCTGACACATCCCGCTGGTCTGTTGTTTTGAGCTCTGAGAGTTTTTATTTTAACACTGGTGTCATACCGGCATTGTAAATGCACATTAAAACACTACTTGGAACACTAGCCTAACTGACATTTTGATTTCATATTGTTCTCAATACTTTCATACTGTTCTACAGCTCTGGGAAAATGAATTTTTCAGTGTTTCACCAACTCCTTTTCCCGAAAACGCCAACTCCTTTTGACGGGAAAAATAAATGTTAATAGTGTCACACTCGGTTCTCAGCTGTTTGAACAAGATTTCGCAGTGCCAAAATTGTGCTGTTCAGATATTCAGTCTATTGGAATATGTATTCCTAGTGTGTCAAGCACATTTCTAAATATTTCCCTAGTCTGGAGTTGTAAATTCTGAGTGCTACACTCCCATTTGTCCAGTGATTGCAGCTCATGCATTGTGAATACCCAATGTTACTACACCGTGACCCTAACCGTGTCCCTAACCCTCTAATCCTAACCCTAAACCTAGTCCTAACCTGAGCCTGAACCCTAGCTAGCCGAACCCTTATCCTAATGGTAACCCTAGCCCAAACCCCAATTCTCTAACCCTAACACCAGAAGTAAACTCGATCACATCATCACTCCTAGCAGGTCCCCTGGCCAAATCATTATCACCTGGGATCACTAGGGCCTCCCTAGGTGGCCCCTACCCTTTGGTGACGTAATCACTTCCGACTTAATGACCTAACCAACTTTCTATCAAAAACGACAACTCATTGTCCCTGAATTATGAATGTAACCAGTAGCAAACTCGCTTCTATCTTCTTTGAACACGATTTCCAGGTCATGAAACAATGCGTTACAGATATTAAGGGCCTATAATCACGTATTCCTAGTGTTTCAAGTACTTTCTTAGATATTAACCTAGGTTATCATTGTGAATTTCCCGAGTTGGAGTCACTTTCTCACAGAGCCTCAGGCTCATTCATTGTGAATTCCAATTTGGTTAAACAGTATTTTTTACAAATATACCAGCTCTTTAAACGTTTTTACCACTTGAAAGTCTATCCTACCTTTCACAGCGCTTTGGATACAAATTCTCAGTATTTCAAAATTCAGTAGAGATGTTCCGGTGGTAAAACGTATTCCAAGAGTTCAAGAGCCACTCTGAAACATCCCGCTGGTCTGTTGTTTTGAGCTCTGAGAGTTTTTATTTTAACACTGGTGTCATACCAGCATTGTAAATGCACATTAAAACACTACTTGGAACACTAGCCTAACTGACATTTTGATTTCATATTGTTCTCAATACTTTCATGCTGTTCTACAGCTCTAGGAAAATGAATTTTTCAGTGTTTCACCAACTCATTTCCCGAAAACGCCAACTCTTTTTGATGGGAAAAATAAATGTTAACAGTGTCACACTCGGTTCTCAGCTGTTTGAACAAGATTTTTCAGTGACAAAATTGTGCTGTTTAGATATTCAGTGTATTGGAATATGTTTTCCTAGTGTGTCAAGCACATTTCTAAATATTTCCCTAGTCTGGAGATGTAAATTCTCAGTGCTACACTCCAATTTGTCCAGTGATTGAAGCTCATTCATTGTGAATACCCTTTATTAATACACCGTGATCCTAACCCTGTCCCTAACCCTCTAATCCTAACCCTAAACCTAGGCCCTAACCTGAGCCTGAACCCTACCTAGCCCGAAAACTTATCCTAACCCTAACCCTAACCCTAGCCCAACCCCAATTCTCTAACCCTAACACCAGAAACTAACCTCGATGACATCATCACTCCTAGCAGGTCCCCTGGCCAAATCATTATCACCTGGGGTCACTTGGGCCCTCCCTACGTGGCCCCTCTCCCTTGGTGACCTCATCACTTCCGGTTTAATGGCCTAACCAGCTTTCTATCAAAAAACGACAACTCATTGTCCCTGAATTATGAATGTAACCAGTAGCAAACTCGGTTTCTATCTTCTTTGAACACGATTTCCATGTCATGAAACAATGCGTTACAGATATTAAGGCCTTTTTTTCACGTATTCCTAGTGTTTGAGGCACTTTCTTAGATATTAACCTAGGTTATCATTGTGAATTTCCCGAGTTGGAGTCTCCTTCTTCCAGAGCCTCAGGCTCATTTCATTGTGAATTCCAATTTGGTTAAACAGCGTTTTTTTTAAAAATATACCAGCTCTTTAAATGTTATTACCACTTGAAAGTCTATCCTACCTTTCACAGGGCTTTGGATACAAATTCTCAGTATTTCAAAATTCAGTAGAGATGTTCCGGTGGTAAAACGTATTCCAAGAGTTCAAGAGCCACTCTGACACATCCCGCTGGTCTGTTGTTTTGAGCTCTGAGAGTTTTTATTTTAACACTGGTGTCATACCGGCATTGTAAATGCACATTAAAACACTACTTGGAACACTAGCCTAACTGACATTTTGATTTCATATTGTTCTCAATACTTTCATACTGTTCTACAGCTCTGGGAAAATGAATTTTTCAGTGTTTCACCAACTCATTTTCCCGAAAACGCCAACTCCTTTTGACGGGAAAAATAAATGTTAACAGTGTCACACTCGGTTCTCAGCTGTTTGAACAAGATTTCGCAGTGCCAAAATTGTGCTGTTCAGATATTCAGTCTATTGGAATATGTATTCCTAGTGTGTCAAGCACATTTCTAAATATTTCCCTAGTCTGGAGTTGTAAATTCTGAGTGCTACACTCCCATTTGTCCAGTGATTGCAACTCATTCACCGAGTTGGAGTCACTTTCTTCCAGAGCCTCAAGCTCATTCATTGTGAATTCCAATTTGGTTAAACAGCATTTTTTACAAATTTACCAGCTCTTTAAACGTTTTTACCACTTGAAAGTCTATCCTACCTTTCACAGCGCTTTGGATACAAATTCTCAGTATTTCAAAATTCAGTAGAGATGTTCCGGTGGTAAAAGGTATTCCAAGAGTTCAAGAGCCACTCTGACACATCCCGCAGGTCTGTTGTTTTGAGCTCTGAGAGTTTTTATTTTAACACTGGTGTCATACCGGCATTGTAAATGCACATTAAAACACTACTTGGAACACTAGCCTAACTGACATTTTGATTTCATATTGTTCTCAATACTTTCATACTGTTCTACAGCTCTGGGGAAAATGAATTTTTCAGTGTTTCACCAACTCATTTTCCCGAAAACGCCAACTCCTTTTGACGGGAAAAATAAATGTTAACAGTGTCACACTCGGTTCTCAGCTGTTTGAACAAGATTTCGCAGTGACAAAATTGTGCTGTTCAGATATTCAGTCTATTGGAATATATGTATTCCTAGTGTGTCAAGCACATTTCTAAATATTTCCCTAGTCTGGAGTTGTAAATTCTGAGTGCTACACTCCCATTTGTCCAGTGATTGCAGCTCATGCATTGTGAATACCCAATGTTACTACACCGTGACCCTAACCCTGTCCCTAACCCTCTAATCCTAACCCTAAACCTAGTCCTAACCTGAGCCTGAACCCTAGCTAGCCGAACCCTTATCCTAATGGTAACCCTAGCCCAAACCCCAATTCTCTAACCCTAACACCAGAAGTAAACTCGATGACATCATCACTCCTAGCAGGTCCCCTGGCCAAATCATTATCACCTGGGATCACTAGGGCCTCCCTAGGTGGCCTCTACCCCTTGGTGACGTCATCACTTCCGACTTAATGACCTAACCAACTTTCTATCAAAAACGCCAACTCATTGTCCCTGAATTATGAATGTAACCAGTAACAAACTCGCTTCTATCTTCTTTGAACACGATTTCCAGGTCATGAAACAATGCGTTACAGATATTAAGGGCCTTTTTTGACGTATTCCTAGTGTTTGAGGCACTTTGTTAGATATTAAACTAGGTTATCATTGTGAATTTCCCGAGTTGGAGTCACTTTCTTCCAGAGCCTCAAGCTCATTCATTGTGAATTCCAATTTGGTTAAACAGCGTTTTTTACAAATATACCAGCTCTTTAAACGTTTTTACCACTTGAAAGTCTATCCTACTTTTCACAGCGCTTTGGATACAAATTCTCAGTATTTCAAAATTCAGTAGAGATGTTCCGGTGGTAAAACGTATTCCAAGAGTTCAAGAGCCACTCTGACACATCCCGCTGGTCTGTTGTTTTGATCTCTGAGAGTTTTTATTTTAACACGGGTGTCATACCGGCATTGTAAATGCACATTAAAACACTACTTGGAACACTAGCCTAACTGACATTTTGATTTCATATTGTTCTCAATACTTTCATACTGTTCTACAGCTCTGGGAAAATGAATTTTTCAGTGTTTCACCAACTCATTTTCCCGAAAACGCCAACTCCTTTTGACGGGAAAAATAAATGTTAACAGTGTCACACTCGGTTCTCAGCTGTTTGAACAAGATTTCGCAGTGCCAAAATTGTGCTGTTCAGATATTCAGTCTATTGGAATATGTATTCCTAGTGTGTCAAGCACATTTCTAAATATTTCCCTAGTCTGGAGTTGTAAATTCTGAGTGCTACACTCCCATTTGTCCAGTGATTGCAGCTCATGCATTGTGAATACCCAATGTTACTACACCGTGACCCTAACCCTGTCCCTAACCCTCTAATCCTAACCCTAAACCTAGTCCTAACCTGAGCCTGAACCCTAGCTAGCCGAACCCTTATCCTAATGGTAACCCTAGCCCAAACCCCAATTCTCTAACCCTAACACCAGAAGTAAACTCGATGACATCATCACTCCTAGCAGGTCCCTGGGCCAAATCATTATCACCTGGGATCACTAGGGCCTCCCTAGGTGGCCCCTACCCCTTGGTGACGTCATCACTTCCGACTTAATGACCTAACCAACTTTCTATCAAAAACGCCAACTCATTGTCCCTGAATTATGAATGTAACCAGTAACAAACTCGCTTCTATCTTCTTTGAACACAATTTCCATGTCATGAAACAATGCGTTACAGATATTAAGGGCCTTTTTTGACGTATTCCTAGTGTTTGAGGCACTTTTTTAGATATTAAACTAGGTTATCATTGTGAATTTCCCGAGTTGGAGTCACTTTCTTCTTCCAGAGCCTCAAGCTCATTCATTGTGAATTCCAATTTGGTTAAACAGCGTTTTTTACAAAAATACCAGCTCTTCAAACGTTTTTACCACTTGAAAGTCTATCCTACCTTTCACAGCGCTTTGGATACAAATTCTCAGTATTTCAAAATTCAGTAGAGATGTTCCGGTGGTAAAACGTATTCCAAGAGTTCAAGAGCCACTCTGACACATCCCGCTGGTCTGTTGTTTTGAATTCTGAGAGTTTTTATTTTACCACGGGTGTCATACCGGCATTGTAAATGCACATTAAAACACTACTTGGAACACTAGCCTAACTGACATTGTGATTTCATATTGTTCTCAATACTTTCATACTGTTCTACAGCTCTAGGAAAATGAATTTTTCAGTGTTTCACCAACTCATTTTCCCGAAAAAGCCATCTCCTCTTGACGGAAAAATAAATGTTAACAGTGTCACACTTGGTTCTCAGCTGTTTGAACAAGATTTCGCAGTGCCAAAATTGTGCTGTTCAGATATTCAGTCTATTGGAATATGTATTCCTAGTGTGTCAAGCACATTTCTAAATATTTCCCTAGTCTGGAGTTGTAAATTCTGAGTGCTACACTCCCATTTGTCCAGTGATTGCAACTCATTCACCGAGTTGGGGTCACTTTCTTCCGGAGCCTCAAGCTCATTCATTGTGAATTCCAATTTGGTTAAACAGCGTTTTTTTACAAATATATACCAGCTCTTTAAACGTTTTTACCACTTGAAAGTCTATCCTACCTTTCACATCGCTTTGGATACAAATTCTCCGTATTTCAAAATTCAGTAGAGATGTTCCGGTGCTAAAACGTATTCCAAGAGTTCAAGAGCCACTCTGACACATCCCGCTGGTCTGGTGTTTTGAGCTCTGAGAGTTTTTATTTTAAAACGGGTGTCATACCGGCATTGTAAATGCACATTAAAACACTACTTGGAACACTAGCCTAACTGACAGTTTGATTTCATATTGTTCTCAATACTTTCATACTGTTCTACAGCTCTGGGAAAATGAATTTTTCAGTGTTTCACCAACTCCTTTTCCCGAAAACGCCAACTCCTTTTGACGGGAAAAATAAATGTTAATAGTGTCACACTGGGTTCTCAGCTGTTTGAACAAGATTTCGCAGTGCCAAAATTGTGCTGTTCAGATATTCAGTCTATTGGAATATGTATTCCTAGTGTGTCAAGCACATTTCTAAATATTTCCCTAGTCTGGAGTTGTAAATTCTGAGTGCTACACTCCCATTTGTCCAGTGATTGCAGCTCATGCATTGTGAATACCCAATGTTACTACACCGTGACCCTAACCCTGTCCCTAACCCTCTAATCCTAACCCTAAACCTAGTCCTAACCTGGGCCTGAACCCTAGCTAGCCGAACCCTTATCCTAATGGTAACCCTAGCCCAAACCCCAATTCTCTAACCCTAACACCAGAAGTAAACTCGATGACATCATCACTCCTAGCAGGTCCCCTGGCCAAATCATTATCACCTGGGATCACTAGGGCCTCCCTAGGTGGCCCCTACCCCTTGGTGACGTCATCACTTCCGACTTAATGACCTAACCAACTTTCTATCAAAAACGACAACTCATTGTCCCTGAATTATGAATGTATCCAGTAGCAAACTCGCTTCTATCTTCTTTGAGCCCGATTTCCAGGTCATGAAACAATGCGTTACAGATATTAAGGGCCTATAATCACGTATTCCTAGTGTTTCAAGTACTTTCGTATATATTCACCTAGGTTATCATTGTGAATTTCCCGAGTTGGAGTCATTTTCTTCCAGAACCTCAAGCTCATTCATTGTGAATTCCAATTTGGTTAAACAGCGTTTTTTACAAATATACCAGCTCTTCAAACGTTTTTACCACTTGAAAATCTATCCTACCTTTCACAGCGCTTTGGATACAAATTCTCAGTATTTCAAAATTCACTAGAGATGTTGCGGTGCTAAAACGTATTCCAAGAGTTCAAGAGCCACTCTGACACATCCCACTGGTCTGTTGTTTGGAGCTCTGAGAGTTTTTATTTTAACACAGGTGTCATACCGGCATTGTAAATGCACATTAAAACACCTCTTGGAACACTATCCTAACGAACATTGTGATTTCATAGTGTTTCCAACACTTCCATACTATTCAATAGCTCTAGGAAAATGAAGTTTTCAGTGTTTCACCAACTCCTTTTCCCAAAAACGCCAAATCCTATTGATGGGAAAAATAAATGGAAACGGTGTCACACTCAGTTCTCAGCTGTTTGAAAAAGATTTCGCAGTGACAAAATTGTGCTGTTCAGATATTCAGTGTATTGGAATATGTATTCCTAGTGTGTCAAGCACATTTCTAAATATTTCCCTAGTCTGGAGTTGCAAATTCTCAGTGCTACACTCCAATTTGTCCAGTAATTGAAGCTCATTCATTGTAAATACCCAATATTACTACACCGTGACCCTAACCCTGTCTCTAACCCTCTAATCCTAACCCTAAACCTAACCCTAACCTGAGCCTAAACCCTAGCTAGCCCGAACACTTATCCTAACCCTAACCGCAACCCGAACTCCAATTCTCTAACCTTAACACCAGAACTAACCTCAATGACATCATCACTCCTAGCAGGTCCCGTGGCCAAATCATTATCACCAAGGATCACTAGGGTATCCCTACGTGGCCCCTCCCCCTTGGTGACGTCATCACTTCCGGTTAAATGGCCTAACCAGCCTTGATCAGAAACGACAACTCATTGTCCCTGAATTATAAATGTAACCAGTAGCAAACTAGGTTCTATCTTCTTTGAACACGATTTCCATGTCATGAAACAATGCGTTACAGATATTAAGGGCCTTTTTTGACGTATCCCTAGTGTTTGAGGCACTTTCTTAGATATTAACCTAGGTTATCATTGTGAATTGCCCGAGTTGAAGTCACTTTCTTCCAGAGCCTCAGGCTACTTCATTGTGAATTCCAATTTGGTTAGTGTTTTTACAAATATACCAGAACTTTAACCGTTATTACCACTTGAAAGTCTATCCTACCTTTCACAGCGCTTTGGATACAAATTCTCAGTATTTCAAAATTCAGTAGAGGTGTTCCTGTGGTAAAACGTATTCCAAGAGTTCAAGAGCCACTCTGAAACATCCCGCTGGTCTGTTGTTTTGAGCTCTGAGAGTTTTTATTTTAACAGGGATGTCATACCGGCATTGTAAATGCACATTAAAACACTACTTGGAACACTAGCCTAACTGACATTTTGATTTCATATTGTGCTCAATACTTTCATACTGTTCTACAGCTCTAGGAAAATGAATTTTTCCATGTTTCACCAACTCATTTCCCGAAAACGCCAACTCCTTTTCACGAGAAAAATAAATGTTAACGGTGTCACACTCGGATCTCAGCTGTTTGAACAAGATTTCGCAGTGCCAAAATTGTGCTGTTCAGATATTCAGTGTATTGGAATATGTATTCCTAGTGTGTCAAGCACATTTCTAAATATTTCCCTAGTCTGCAGATGTAAATTTTCATTGCTACACTCCAATTTGTCCAGTGATTAAAGCTCATTCATTGTGAATACCCAATATTATTACACCGTGACCCTAACCCTGTCCCTAACCCTCTAATCCTAACCCTAAACCTAGCCCTAACCTGAGCCTGAACCCAACTAGCCCGAACCCTTATCCTAAACCTAACCCTAGCCCAAACCCCAATTCTCTAACCCTAACACCAGAACTAACCTCCATGACATTATCACTCCTAGCAGGTCCTCTGGCCAAATCATTATCACCTGGGATGACTTGGGCCTCCCTACGTGGCCCCTCCCCTTGGTGACGTCATCACTTCCGGCTTAATGACCTAACCAACTTTCTATCAAAAACGCCAACTCATTGTCCCTGAATTATGAATGTAACCAGTAACAAACTCGTTTCTATCTTCTTTGAACATGATTTCCATGTCATGAAACAATGCGTTACAGATATTAAGGGCCTTTTTTGACGTATTCCTAGTGTTTGAGGCACTTTCTTAGATATTAACCTAGGTTATCATTGTGAATTTCCCGAGTTGGAGTCACTTTCTTCCACAGCCTCAAGCTCATTCATTGTGAATTCCAATTTGGTTAAACAGAGTTTTTTACAAAAATACCAGCTCTTCAAACGTTTTTACCACTTGAAAGTCAATCCTACCTTTCACAGCGCTTTGGATACAAATTCTCCGTATTTCAAAATTCAGTAGAGATTTCCGGTGCTAAAACGTATTCCAAGAGTTCAAGAGCCACTCTGACACATCCCGCTGGTCTGTTGTTTTGAGCTCTGAGAGTTTTTATTTTAACACAGATGTCATACCGGCATTGTAAATGCACACTAAAACACTACTTGGAACACTAGCCTAACTGACATTTTGATTTCATATTGTACTCAATACCTTCATACTGTTCTATAGCTCTAGGAAAATGAATTTTTCAGTGTTTCACCAACTCCTTTTCCCGAAAAAGCCAACTCCACTTGACGGAAAAATAAATGTTAACAGTGTCACACTTGGTTCTCAGCTGTTTGAACAAGATTTCGCAGTGCAAAATTGTGCTGTTCAGATATTCAGTCGATTGGAATATGTATTCCTAGTGTGTCAAGCACATTTCTAAATATTTCCCTAGTCTGGAGTTGTAAATTCTGAGTGCTACACTCCCATTTGTCCAGTGATTGCAACTCATTCACCGAGTTGGAGTCACTTTCTTCCAGAGCCTCAAGCTCATTCATTGTGAATTCCAATTTGGTTAAACAGCATTTTTTACAAATATACCAGCTCTTTAAACGTTTTTACCACTTGAAAGTCTATCCTACCTTTCACAGCGCTTTGGATACAAATTCTCCGTATTTCAAAATTCAGTAGAGATTTCCGGTGCTAAAACGTATTCCAAGAGTTCAAGAGCCACTCTGACACATCCCGCTGGTCTGTTGTTTTGAGCTCTGAGAGTTTTTATTTTAACAGGGATGTCATACCGGCATTGTAAATGCACATTAAAACACTACTAGGAACACTAGCCTAACTGACATTTTGATTTCATATTGTTCTCAATACTTTCATACTGTTCTACAGCTCTGGGAAAATGAATTTTTCAGTGTTTCACCAACTCATTTTCCCGAAAACGCCAACTCCTTTTGACGGGAAAAATAAATGTTAATAGTGTCACACTCGGTTCTCAGCTCTTTGAACAAGATTTCGCAGTGCCAAAATTGTGCTGTTCAGATATTCAGTCTATTGGAATATGTATTCCTAGTGTGTCAAGCACATTACTAAATATTTCCCTAGTCTGGAGATGTAAATTCTGAGTGCTACACTCCCATTTGTCCAGTGATTGAAGCTCATTCATTGTGAATACCCAATATTATTACACCCTGGCACTAACCCTGTCCCTAACCCTCTAATCCTAACCCTAAACCTAGCCCTAACCTGAGCCTGAACCCTACCTAGTCCGAACTCTTATACTAACCCTAACACTAGCCCCAAGCCCAATTCTCTCACCCTGACACCAAAACTAACCTCGATGACATGATCACTCCTAGCAACTCCCTGGGCCCAATCATTATCACCTGGGATCACTAGGGCCTCCCTACGTGGCCCCTCTCCCTTAGTGACGTCATCACTTCCGGTTTAATGGCCTAACCAGCCTTGATCAGAAACGACAACTCATTGTCCCTGAATTATAAATGTAACCAGTAGCAATCTCGGTTCCATCTTCTTTGAACACGATTTCCATGTCATGAAACAATGCGTTACAGATACTGAGGGCCTTTTTTGACGTATCCCTAGTGTTTGAGGCACTTTCTTAGATATTAACCTAGGTAATCATTGTGAATTTCCCGAGTTGGAGTCTCGTTCTTCCAGACCCTCAAGTTCATTCGTTGTGAATTCCAATTTCTTTAAACAGCGTTTTTTACAAATATACCAGCCCTTTAAATGTTATTACCACTTGAAAGTCTATCCTAACTTCCACAGCGATTTGGATACAAATTTTCAGTATTTCAAAAATCAGTAGAGATGTTCCGGTGGTAAAAAGTATTCCAAGAGTCAAGAGCCACTCTGACACATCCCGCTGGTCTGCTGTTTTGAGCTCTGAGAGTTTTTATTTTAACACTGGTGTCATACCGGCATTATAAATGCACATTAAAACACTACTTGGAACACTAGCCTAACTGACATTTTGATTTCATATTGTTCTCAATACTTTCATTCTGTTCTACAGCTCTGGGAAAATGAATTTTTCATTGTTTCACCAACTCATTTTCCCGAAAACGCCAACTCCTTTTGACGGGAAAAATAAATGTTAATAGTGTCACACTCGGTTCTCAGCTGTTTGAACAAGATTTCGCAGTGCCAAAATTGTGCTGTTCAGATATTCAGTCGATTGGAATATGTATTCCTAGTGTGTCAAGCACATTTCTAAATATTTCCTTAGTCTGGAGTTGTAAATTCTGAGTGCTACACTCCCATTTGTCCAGTGATTGCAGCTCATGCATTGTGAATACCCAATGTTACTACACCGTGACCCTAACCCTGTCCCTAACCCTCTAATCCTAACCCTAAACCTACTCCTAACCTGAGCCTGAACCCTAGCTAGCCGAACCCTTATCCTAATGGTAACCCTAGCCAAAACCCCAATACTCTAACCCTAACACCAGAAGTAAACTCGATGACATCATCACTCCTAGCAGGTCCCCTGGCCAAATCATTATCACCTGGGATCACTAGGGCCTCCCTAGATGGCCCCTACCCTTTGGTGACGTCATCACTTCCGACTTAATGACCTAACCAACTTTCTATCAAAAACGCCAACTCATTGTCCCTGAATTATGAATGTAACCAGTAACAAACTCGCTTCTATGTTCTTTGAACACGATTTCCATGTCATGAAACAATGCGTTACAGATATTAAGGGCCTTTTTTGACGTATTCCTAGTGTTTGAGGCACTTTGTTAGATATTAAACTAGGTTATCATTGTGAATTTCCCGAGTTGGAGTCACTTTCTTCCAGAGCCTCAAGCTCATACATTGTGAATTCCAATTTGGTTAAACAGCGTTTTTTACAAATATACCACCTCTTTAAACGTTATTACCACTTGAAAGTCTATCCTACCTTTCACAGCGCTTTGGATACAAATTCTCAGTATTTCAAAATTCAGTAGAGATGTTCCCGTGGTAAAACGTATTCCAAGAGTTCAAGAGCCACTCTGACACACCCTGCTGGTCTGTTGTTTTGAGCTCTGAGAGTTTTTATTTTAACACGGGTGTCATACCGGCTTTGTAAATGCACATTAAAACACTACTTGGAACACTAGCCTAACTGACATTTTGATTTCATATTGTTCTCAATACTTTCATACTGTTCTACAGCTCTAGGAAAACGAATTTTTCAGTGTTTCACCAACTCATTTTCCCGAAAACGCCAACTCCTTTTGACTTGAAAAATAAATGTTAACAGTGTCACACTCGGTTCTCAGCTGTTTGAACAAGATTTCGCAGTGACAAAATTGTGACGTTCAGATATTCAGTCTATTGCAATATGTATTCCTAGTGTGTGAAGCACATTACTAAATATTTCCCTAGTCTGGAGATGTAAATTCTCAGTGCTACACTCCAATTTGTCCAGTGATTGAAGCTCATTCATTGTGAATTCCCAATATTACTACACCCTGACCCTAACCCTGTCCCTAGTCCTCTAATCCTAACCCTAAACCTAGCCCTAACCTGAGCCTGAACCCTACCTAGTCCGAACTCTTATACTAACCCTAACACTAGCCCCAAGCCCAATTCTCTAACCCTGACACCAAAACAAACCTCGATGACGTCATCACTCCTAGCAACTCCCTGGGCCCAATCATTATCACCTGGGATCACTAGGACCTCCCTACGTGGCACCTCCCCCTTAGTGACGTCATCACTTCCGGTTTAATGGCCTAACCAGCCTTCTATCAAAAACGACAACTCATTGTCCCTGAGTTATAAATGTAACCAGTAGCAAACTCGCGTCTATCTTCTTTGAGCACAATTTCCATGGCATGAAACAATGCGCTACAGATATTAAGGGCCTTTTTTGATGTATCCCTAGTGTTTGAGGCACTTTTTAGATATTAACCTAGGTTATCATTGTGAATTTCCCGAGTTGGAGTCTCGTTCTTCCAGAGCCTCAAGCTCATTCATTGTGAATTCCAATTTGGTTAAACAGCGTTTTTTACAAATATACCAGCTCTTTAAACATATTACCACTTGAAAGTCTATCCTACATTTCACAGCACTAGAGATACAAATTCTCAGTATTTCAAAATTCAGTAGAGATGTTCCGGTGGTAAAACGTATTCCAAGAGTTCAAGAGCCACTCTGACACACCCTGCTGGTCTGTTGTTTTGAGCTCTGAGAGTTTTTATTTTAACACGGGTGTCATACCGGCTTTGTAAATGCACATTAAAACACTACTTGGAACACTAGCCTAACTGACATTTTGATTTCATATTGTCCTCAATACTTTCATACTGTTCTACAGCTCTAGGAAAATGAATTTTTCAGTGTTTCACCAACTCATTTTCCCGACAACGCCAACTCCTTTTGACGTGAAAAATAAATGTTAACAGTGTCACACTTGTTCTCAGCTCTTTGAACAAGTTTTCGCAGTGACAAAATTGTGCTGTTCAGATATTCAGTCTATTAGATTATGTATTCCTAGTGTGTGAAGCACATTTCTAAATATTTCCCAAGTCTGGAGATGTAAATTCTCAGTGCTACACTCCAATTTGTCCAGTGATTGAAGCTCATTCATTGTGAATACCCAATATTACTACTCCCTGACCCTAATCCTGTCCCGAACACTCTAATCCTAACCCTAACCTAGCCCTAACCTGTGCCTGAACCCTACCTAGCCTGAACGCTTATCCTACCCTAACCCTAGCCCCAACCAAATTCTCTAACCCTAACACCACAACTAACCTCGATGACGTTTTCATTTCCAGCAGGTCCCTGGGCCAAATCATTATCACCTGGGGTCACTTGGGCCTGCCCACGTGGCCCCTCCCCCTTGGTGACATCATCACTTCCGGATTAATGGCATAACCTACTATCTATCAAAAACGCCAACTCATTGTACCTGAAGTATGAATGTAACCAGTAGCAAACTCGGTTCTATCTCATTTGAACACGATTTCCACGTCATGAAACAATGCCTTACAGATATTAAGGGCCTTTTTTGATGTATCCCTAGTGCTTGAAGCACTTTTTAGATATTAACCTAGGTTATCATTGTGAATTTCCCAAGTTGGAGTCTCCTTCTTCCAGAGCCTCAAGCTCATACATTGTGAATTCCAATTTGGTTAAACAGCGTTTTTTACAAATATACCACCTCTTTAAACGTTATTACCACTTGAAAGTCTATCCTACCTTTCACAGCGCTTTGGATACAAATTCTCAGTATTTCAAAATTCAGTAGAGATGTTCCGGTGGTAAAACGTATTCCAAGAGTTCAAGAGCCACTCTGACACACCCTGCTGGTCTGTTGTTTTGAGCTCTGAGAGTTTTTATTTTAACACGGGTGTCATACCGGCTTTGTAAATGCACATTAAAACACTACTTGGAACACTAGCCTAACTGACATTTTGATTTCATATTGTTCTCAATACTTTCATACTGTTCTACAGCTCTGGGAAAATGAATTTTTCAGTGTTTCACCAACTCATTTTCCCGAAAACGCCAACTCCTTTTGACGGGAAAAAAAAAATGTTAACAGTGTCACACTCGGTTCTCAGCTCTTTGAACAAGATTTCGCAGTGACAAAATTGTGACGTTCAGATATTCAGTCTATTGGAATATGTATTCCTAGTGTGTGAAGCACATTACTAAATATTTCCCTAGTCTGGAGATGTAAATTCTCAGTGCTACACTCCAATTTGTCCAGTGATTGAAGCTCATTCATTTTGAATTCCCAATATTACTACACCCTGACCCTAACCCTGTCCCTAATCCTCTAATCCTAACCCTAAACCTAGCCCTAACCTGAGCCTGAACCCTACCTAGTCCGAACTCTTATACTAACCCTAACACTAGCCCCAAGCCCAATTCTCTAACCCTGACACCAAAACAAAACCTCGATGACGTCATCACTCCTAGCAACTCCCTGGGCCCAATCATTATCACCTGGGATCACTAGGGCCTCCCTACGTGGCCCCTCTCCCTTAGTGACGTCATCACTTCCGGTTTAATGGCCTAACCAGCCTTCTATCAAAAACGACAACTCATTGTCCCTGAGTTATAAATGTAACCAGTAGCAAACTCGCGTCTATCTTCTTTGAACACAATTTCCATGTCATGAAACAATGCGCTACAGATATTAAGGGCCTTTTTTGATGTATCCCTAGTGTTTGAGGCACTTTTTAGATATTAACCTACGTTATCATTGTGAATTTCCCGAGTTGGAGTCTCGTTCTTCCAGAGCCTCAAGCTCATTCATTGTGAATTCCAATTTGGTTAAACAGTGTTTTTTTTACAAATATACCAGCTCTTTAAACGTTATTACCACTTGAAAGTCTATCCTACCTTTCACAGCGCTTTGGATACAAATTCTCAGTATTTCAAAATTCAGTAGAGATGTTCCGGTGGTAAAACGTATTCCAAGAGTTCAAGAGCCACTCTGACACATCCCGCTGGTCTGTTGTTTTGAGCTCTGAGAGTTTTTATTTTAACACGGGTGTCATACCGGCTTTGTAAATGCACATTAAAACACTACTTGGAACACTAGCCTAACTGACATTTTGATTTCATATTGTTCTCAATACTTTCATACTGTTCTACAGCTCTAGGAAAATGAATTTTTCAGTGTTTCACCAACTCATTTTCCCGAAAACGCCAACTCCTTTTGACGGGAAAAATAAATGTTAACAGTGTCACACTTGGTTCTCAGCTGTTTGAACAAGTTTTCGCAGTGACAAAATTGTGCTGTTCAGATATTCAGTCTATTGGATTATATGTATTCCTAGTGTGTGAAGCACATTTCTAAATATTTCCCAAGTCTGGAGATGTAAATTCTCAGTGCTACACTCCAATTTGTCCAGTGATTGAAGCTCATTCATTGTGAATACCCAATATTACTACACCCTGACCCTAACCCTGTCCCTAACCCTCTAATCCTAACCCTAACCTAGCCCTAACCTGTGCCTGAACCCTACCTAGCCTGAACCCTTATCCTAACCCTAACCCTAGCCCCAACCAAATTCTCTAACCCTAACACCACAACTAACCTCGATGACGTTTTCATTTCCAGCAGGTCCCTGGGCCAAATCATTATCACCTGGGGTCACTTGGGCCTGCCCACGTGGCCCCTCCCCCTTGGTGACATCATCACTTCCGGATTAATGGCATAACCTACTATCTATCAAAAACGCCAACTCATTGTACCTGAAGTATGAATGTAACCAGTAGCAAACTCGGTTCTATCTCATTTGAACACGATTTCCACGTCATGAAACAATGCCTTACAGATATTAAGGGCCTTTTTTGATGTATCCCTAGTGTTTGAGGCACTTTTTAGATATTAACCTAGGTTATCATTGTGAATTTCCCGAGTTGGAGTCTCCTTCTTCCAGAGCCTCAAGCTCATACATTGTGAATTCCAATTTGGTTAAACAGCGTTTTTTACAAATATACCACCTCTTTAAACGTTATTACCACTTGAAAGTCTATCCTACCTTTCACAGCGCTTTGGATACAAATTCTCAGTATTTCAAAATTCAGTAGAGATGTTCCGGTGGTAAAACGTATTCCAAGAGTTCAAGAGCCACTCTGACACACCCTGCTGGTCTGTTGTTTTGAGCTCTGAGAGTTTTTATTTTAACACAGGTGTCATACCGGCTTTGTAAATGCACATTAAAACACTACTTGGAACAATAGCATAACTTACATTTTTATTTCATATTGTTCTCAATACTTTCATACTGTTCTACAGCTCTGGGAAAATGAATTTTTCGGTGTTTCACCAACTCATTTTCCCGAAAACGCCAACTCCTTTTGAGGGGAAAAATAAATGTTAACAGTGTCACACTCGGTTCTCAGCTCTTTGAACAAGATTTCGCAGTGACAAAATTGTGACGTTCAGATATTCAGTCTATTGGAATATGTATTCCTAGTGTGTGAAGCACATTACTAAATATTTCCCTAGTCTGGAGATGTAAATTCTCAGTGCTACACTCTAATTTGTCCAGTGATTGAAGCTCATTCATTGTGAATTCCCAATATTACTACACCCTGACCCTAACCCTGTCCCTAGTCCTCTAATCCTAACCCTAAACCTAGCCCTAACCTGAGCCTGAACCCTACCTAGTCCGAACTCTTATACTAACCCTTACACTAGCCCCAAGCCCAATTCTCTAACCCTGACACCAAAACAAACCTCGATGACGTCATCACTCCTAGCAACTCCCTGGGCCCAATCATTATCACCTGGGATCACTAGGGCCTCCCTACGTGGCCCCTCTCCCTTAGTGACGTCATCACTTCCGGTTTAATGGCCTAACCAGCCTTCTATCAAAAACGACAACTCATTGTCCCTGAGTTATAAATGTAACCAGTAGCAAAGT
>JAJQQW010001289.1:0-28712 GCA_025583905.1 Ia io | reverse complement strand
GAAGAATCAACCAATCCATGGTACTGCTCCCATCTCTCTCTCTTTCCTCGCTCCTCTCTTTCCTCCCGCTCATCCCTCTCTACTTCTCTCTCACCAGATCGTCTCTCCTCCACCTCTTCTTCCCACTCTGCACTCCGTGATCAAAATAAAGCAACAAAATTTATTTAAAAATATTCTTAAAAATATAAAAGTAAGCCCACATTTTAGGGCTCCCCACCACCTGGTTTTCCTACCTTCAAATGGGGGTGCCTTTGGTGGGGAGGTGGAACCCCTGGTAAAGGGAATTTACCACCAAAAGTCCCCCCTGTCCCCCCCTCCGAAAAACCAGCCTGCCACACTCCCCCCAAGGACCAAGGAAAGGCCCCGGGTTTTTCCCCCCAATCCCCTCCCCCAAAAGAGCAAAAAGCCCTGGCCCCCTCTTCTTCAAACAAAGCATTTTGGCCCCCATCCCAAAATCAGCCAAGCCTAGATGTAACACCTACTAATTTTTTTTCCTTGTTTACACATCACCGTTTGTTTTCCTTTAGTTTAGAGGTTCCCCAAATGGAGAAAAGGGGGCACCCCTAGTAAGTCCACCCACCACAATTTATAAAAATCCAACAAGGAAATTGGTTGGGGGGTTTTTTGTTCCCCCCCCTTGTGTGGACATCAAGATTCAATCCCCACCAAATCCACCTTGTCCCCGTGGTGGAAGCAACGTTGGACTTCCCAGGAAAGCAGAAAAATCACGGGCCCCCGGCCCCTGTTAAAATAATGGGGGGCAGACCCCAACACTCCCTGAAGACCGGAAGAGGCCCCCATTTTCGGAACGGTGGGGAGCCTGAAATCTAAGGAAAGGAGGGATTATTCTTTCAGTTTTTCCCTTTTCCCTTTTTGGCATTCCATTCACACCCAGGGGTTCCCCACTGTCCCCTCCTCCCCAATGGAGTTTTTCCTAATCCTAAAAAAGTCCCCCTGGGGGGGGGCCATTCCCTCTGCCCTCTTAAGGGCCAGGGACCTAAGGGCAAGGCTGTCACCCCTGGGTCCCACTGAGGTCCCCCCCCCAGGACCCCGTGGGGGAACCAAGGCAACCAGGTAGCAGTGGCAAGTAGCCCCCCATGCCCTCCCATCCAAAAAGGACCCCTTTAATCAAAATTGGATTGCAAACTACCCCCCCCCCAACCGCGCACCACTGGCCCCCCCCCTGCCCCCCCCCTTGCCCCCCTGCCCCCCCCCACCCCACCAACAACCGCAACCGCACAAAGGGGGGCGGGGCCCCACCCTGAGGGGAGGGGCCGCCCCCCCTAGAGCCCCCATTAATAGGGGTGGGTGACCAGGTGGGGTTGGGGGCCCGAGTGCCCCCCTAAACCCAAGGTAAAAAGTTTATAGAGGCGGCCAACTTTATCCGCAAGGGCTGGGTGGCCAAGAAGCTGGCAAAAGCCGGCAGAGGGGCCCCCAGCAAGCAATCCCAGGATGCCCAAAGAACCCCCCTGGGAGTTGTGCCCAAGCGGTGAGGTTGGGTCCCACCCTGGGACCCCCACCGTGAGGGGGCTTTGGGGGACCGTAAGGTGGAATCCCCTGGTGGCGGGGGCTGCTTGGGCAGGCTCCCTGGGGCAACAATCCAAGACCCAGCCACAAAAGGGCCCCAGGCTTTTCTCTGGGGAGGCCTTAGATTTAAGTGCGTTTTTGGGGGGGGGTGGGATGAAACACCACCGGGTCCGTGGGGGGAGGGGGGCGGTCAGGAGGGCCAAAGCCCCCCTGGATTGAGTTTTTTGAGGCCCCCCGCCCATGCCTGGCCCTGGCTGTGGGGGCCCCAAAAAAGAAGGAAAAACACAGGGCGGCCCGGGATGTCCCCCCCCAGGCTCCATTGGGGAGATTGTGGGAAACGGCCCGAGGGCCCCTAGAGAAAGGGTCGGTGGGGCGGTTTAGGGGCGGGGCCAGGATGTTGCCCTGGTCAGGTAGGGCCCCCACTGCCGCCCACATGGCCCAGGCGCAGGCCGCTCAATGCCCAACAAAGCCCGCTGGCCCCCCGCCCCCCCCCCGCCCCTTTTTCAGGGCCCCCCCCCCTGGGCCCGCCCACCCCTGCTTCACCAAGGGTGGTGTGGCCCCCAGGCCTGGTGTGTGCGAGGGGGGTGGGTCCAGTCCCTTGGGGAGGTCCCTTCCTGACTCCCGTGGTACCCCCCCCTTCCTGGCCCAGGCCCCTCCTGGCTGTCCCCCAAGCGCCGCCGCGCGAGGGAGAGGAAGGGCCAGGCGGCCGGCGGCGGCGGGCGGCCACTGTGTGTTTTAGCCAGCAGAGCGCAACACAGCTTGCGGGGGTCCCCCTGGAGAAATTTTCCTTTGTGGAGGGGAAAGCGGCGCTACGGGCAACCCCTATGGGGGAAAACGCGAAGGACCCCTGGCCCTGGCGGCCCATGCTGGAAAAATCTGCTGGAGTAACCCAAGTG
The DNA here is from genome assembly GCA_025583905.1 of Ia io. Taxonomy (NCBI): domain Eukaryota; kingdom Metazoa; phylum Chordata; class Mammalia; order Chiroptera; family Vespertilionidae; genus Ia; species Ia io. The sequence goes on along the minus strand of JAJQQW010001289.1, from coordinate 26,289 downwards.
CCCAGGTTTTTACCAGCCCCCCCCCCACCCCCCCACCACCCCCACCCCCTAAACCCCAGTGGATCAATCCCCCAACCCCCGCTCCCCCTCCTGCCCCTGGCCCTGCCCCCGCGGCCCCAATTTTTCCGTTTGCCCGTTGCCAGTTAAAACCGCGATTGCAGAAAATGGGGGGGGGGGGGGGGGTGGGGGGCGTGGGGTGGAAAGGGGTTGGGACCGGGGCCAAGAAGGGTAAAACAAGTGCCCCACTGTCCCAGGGGGGCCCAAACCCGTTGGGGTGGTCCGGGGGCCCCTGGGCCCTTCCGAGAGTCCCAACCTCAGCCCTGGTTGGGGGGGAACAAAACTGGCCCAAACAACACAAATGCCAAGCCCCTGTGTTAACTTACCCCCAAGGCCTTTGTCCCCCCCCACAGGGACCGAAACCCCAGGGCCCTCTGGGGAACACGGGGGGGGGGGGACCTCTCCTTCACGCACGCAGACCCCTTCCCTGGTCCCCGAGTTTTTTCCACTCCCTGGCCCCCTCCTGCTGCTTCTTTGGCGCCTCCCCCCGGGGAGGCCCCCCACGCTAAAAATAACCCCGGGGCCCAATAGTTTGTTTGGGGATCTGGGGGGGCGGGAGGGAGAGAGGGTTTGTTTACGCCGGCCCCCCCTTCTTTCCCTGGAAAGCCTCCCTTCCTCCCACCCCCTGGGGCAAACAGGTGGGGGGTGCGCCGCCGAAGCCTTCCCCTCCCCCCCTCTTAACACTTGCTCCCCGGTAAAACCCCTTTTCCTTTCCCCAGGTGTGGGGCCTTTCCCTAGAAAGAAAACCGCAGGGGCCCCAAAAAGACCGCAGGAAAAGGGCAGAGAACTAGCGCGGGGGGGGCAAAGGGCCCCCGGAAAGCCCAAAGCTTGCGCCCCCAGAAAAACCGGGGAAGTTCCCGCGCCACCACCCCTCAGGAAACCCTTGGCCTGCCCCCTGGCCGCCTGCGCCTGCGCGGGGACCCCCCGGCCCTTTTCCCCCAGGAGGGGAAAACCCACACTGTGGGGGCTCCCCTGCCCAGCCCCCATGCTGCCCCTGCCCCGTAGCCCCCCGTGGGGTGCCCCGCCACACCTGTTGGTGGTTCCCCCCCTGAGGAGCCCAGTGTTTTCCCCACCTGCCTTCTGTGCCTGTCCCCCAGCAGGGGCCCCCCGTGTGCTTTCTGGGAGGAACCCATGGGCTTTTTCCCCCAGAGAGCCCCTGTTGGCCTTTCCCGCCCCTGCCCCCCCCCATGCCCACCAAAACGGGGGGGCCCCCCCAGGTTTTTATCTGCCCCTTTTCAGCCTCCCCTCCCTCCTGCACAGCCCCCCTTTGGCCCCACGTCCACCCTTGCCCAGCAGCAGATCCCCCAGCGGCCTCCAGCTTACAAGCCCCAGGCCTTTGCCCCCTGGGAACCCCCTGCAGCTCAGGGCGTACCCAGGGGGTGGGCATGGGGTCCCCCCCCGCTGACCCCCCTGCTTGCCCCCCTGCCTGGCCTGCCTTCCTGCTCCAGCTCCCAGCCTTCCAGCCCCGTCCCAGATCCAGGAATCCCCAGAAATCCCAGAATCCCAATAGCGGGCGGAGGGCCCCCCACCACACCCCCCCCCCCCCCCCCGCCTCAGGTCCCCCTCCCCCGGGAAAAATTTTCCCCCCCAGACCCCCCATGGATTTTCCAAACAGAAGCTTTGCCTTCTCTTCCACCGGGGGGGGGGGACTCGGGCTTTGGAGGGGAGCCCCTTCTCCTCCCCCCCCCAGGCCCCCTGGGTACGGTAACTTTTTTTTGGACTGACAACAGCGACGTGGAACCCCCCTCTTTCCAAGTTTTACTGGATCTCCCAAGGGAAATTTCCCGTCCCCCCCGCCAAAGTGTCCCCCCCTTGCAAGATGCCCCGCGGGCACCCAATAGGCGGCGACCCAGGGTGTGTGGGTGCCCCCACGCGGTTTTTTTTTTTTGCGAGGAAAAGCGCTTGGTTCCCAGTGCAAAAACATTTTGGCCGCCCCAGTTGTTGGCTTCCTGTGGCCAGCCCCCTCAGCCCGCACCTGTTCAGCGTCCCACCTTTGCCAAGAAGGGTAGCATTTTTGCTTCTCTGCCCCCCCTTTTTGTGGCCACTGCGCATTGGCGCGGCGTTCCCCGTGGCGGGGGCCGGGGGCCGGGCCTTTTGCCCCTGGGTCCCCTGGTCCCCCAGGGCTGTCCTGCCCCCCCCATTAGGGCGGCGCACTTGAACCTGGGCTGTGGAATTTTTCCAGGGGCTGGGGAAGCGGCAAATAGGCTGCTCTGCCTGGTAGTGCAGGATCCCCCACTGGAGAGATTGCTGCCCTGCCCTGCCGAGAAACTTTTCCCCCAAGGGGGGGGAAACCCAGCCCAGCCTCCCATGCTCCCCCCCCCCGCAGCGCGCGCTCTCTGGCCAACCCGGAGGGGGGGAACTGGGGAGAAGCTTTTGCCCTGTCCCCTGCACACCTTCAACTTGGTGTGAACTCCATGGCTTGCCCTTGTGCTTTAACCTATGGCATTCCCTTGCACTCACAGAAAGCCCAAACCCATTTCTCGCGGGCATAAATTGGACACACCAGGGGGGGAGGACTCATCAATCACAAACTTTGGGGCTTTTTATTTTAATTAAATAATGAATATATAATAAATAACATATATATACATATATCCCCTTTTTTTCTTCATTTAAATTGGGGAAATTGATTTTCTATTTCTCGGCAATTGAAAGCCTTACAAAAAAACATTTGTGTCCCAATTTTGTATATATTTTTTTTCTCAGTAACATTTTCTGGACCTTTAAAATGAACTATTTTTCAGTGGCTTCTCCTCTTTGCCCCTGTTTATATATATAATCTATCCATTTTTTGTTCCTTTTTCCATCCATGGCAAAAAAACTGATGCCGTAAAAAAAACCCCGTTTAAAAACTAATGAAAATTTATTAATAAAAAAAGTTTAAAAAATGATGTTGGGACAAAGGTTTTTTTTTTTTTTTTTCAAATTGGACAAGAAAAAACTCTAAAAAGAAGGTCGCCCCCTGTCCCCCCCCACGGGTCTCCCTCTGCTTTTTCCCAGTTTTTGTAAAACTGGGTCCCTTAAATACTGCTAGCAGTGATCATGTTGTTGTGGGTTGGGGTGAGGGTTGGGGTTCAAGCTTTTCCCGGTGGGTTTGGGTTGGTATGTGGTGTGTGGGTGTGTGGGGTTGTGTGGGGTGTGTGTGTATTTTGGGTGGGGGTGTGTCCTTCTTCTTTTTCTTCCTGGATTTTTTCAACCTCCCAGTTTTTTATGGAGGAGAAGGCCCTGTAAATTTTTGCCATAAGGTCAAAGGGTCCCCCGGGTAACCACACACTCCCTCCCAAAAAGTTCCCCCCCCTCCCCCAAGAGGCACACAAGGAAATAAGAAGAAAAAGGAATTTCAAACACATAGCACTGCCAAAAAAAGTCCCCTCAACATATAGGACCCCAGAGAAGCAGGAAACGTAAAAAAAAAACAAAATAAAAATAAAAAAAAGGAAAAACAACAGGGACTCTCTAAGAACAATCAGATTAACCCAAAACAATGGACAAAGAAACACATAAAACTAGCAATAACCCCTCCCTCTAAAAATGTGAAATGTCTGACATTGCTCCCCCATTTGGGGAATACAAAAATGGAAAGTTCCCTACTGGTTGTGGCCCTCAGTAAAAATTAGAGGGCATCGTGTCCCACGCCATGGAGAAATTGCTGAGGGACTCCCTCCACCCATTCTAGTTTCCCAACTAAAGGGATTTTCCCTGCTCAAGGGCAACATAAACGACTTGGGTTGGCACGTTTTCTAATCCCTAGCTCCCGGTTAAGGGGGTGCTTGGTGTGGGGGAAAATCAAAACCAATCCCCCATGTACTCTCCTCACATCAATCTTTCTCTCTCTCCTCTCTCTCCTCTCCCTCTCTTCTCTCCTCCTCTCTCTCCCTCTCTCCCTCTCCCTCTCTCTCCCTCCCTCCCCCTCTCTCCCTCTCTCCTCTCTCCTCCCTTCTCTCTCTCCCCCCTCCTCTCTCTCATCAAAAAGTAACACAAATTTTATTTTAAAAATTATATTCTTTAAAAAAATAAAAGAGAAGCCCACACAAATTTGCTTCCACTCACTCCTGGTTTTGCTACTCCATGGCCCCTTTGGTGGGAGGGGGAACCCTGTACAGATACCCCCAAAGTCCAAGTCCCACCCTGTCTCTGAAAGCAGCCCCACCCACTCCAAAGGCAAAGAAAAAGGCCCCCCCCGTTTTCCCCCAATTCCCCCCCCCCCCCCCCAATAGCAAGCCTGGGCCCCTCTTTCACAGCTTTTTGCCCATTCCAATCACAGCAGCAGCATGTAAACACCTACTATTTTTTTTTGTTACTTGTTTACACCCCCCTGTTTTTTTTTTTTCCGTTAGAGAGGGTCCCCATGGGAGAAGGGGGGGGGCCTAGAGTCACAATTTTATAAATCAAAGGAATTTTGGTTGGGGTTGGGGATTGTCCCTTGTGGACCATACAGGGAAAGGGAAACCCATCCCCACTGTCCCGTGGTGAAGCAAAAACGTGCTCCCCAGGAAAGCAGCAGAAATCCACCACGGCCCGGTAAAAAATGGGCAGAACCCCCCCCCAACTCTGAGGACAGGAAAGGGGAGGCAGTTTTCGGGGGAAACCGGGTGACGGTGAGCTGAAATCTAGCAAGGGAGAAATATCATAAGGTTTTTTTCCCTTTCCCTTTTTTTGCATTCCCCATCACCCAGGTCCCCACTGGTCCCCCCCCCCCTCCCCCCATGGGATTCTAAAATAAAAGAGTCCCCCCTGGGGGCACATTTCCCACTTTAAGGGCAGGGGGGGGACCAAAGGCTGTCCCCTTGGTCCACTGAGGGGTCCCTCCCCCCAGAAACCGTGGGGGACAGGGCACCCAGGTGCAGGGCAGTTAGCTGCTCCCCATCAAATGGGGGGACTTATTCAATGATTGGGCAAATCCCCCCCGCCCACCCCCCCACCCTGCCCCCCTGCCCCCCCCTGCCCCCCCTGCCCCCCAAACCCCCCACACCACAACGCAAACAAACCGCACAAGGGGCGGGGGGCCTGAAGGGGGGGGGGCCACCCTAGAAGGCCCCCATAGGGGTGGTGTGTGACAGGTGGGGGTGGGCGAGTGGCCTACCCAGGTTATTTTAAGGGCGGGGCCCACATCGCAGGGCTTGGTGGGGCCCAGAGCTGCAAGCGCGCAGAGGGGCCCCAGCAGCAAATCCAGGAATGCAAGAGAAAACCCGGGGAGTGGCCCAGCGGTGAGTTTTCTGGGGGGGGGGGCCCCACCGTGAGGGGGCTTTGGGGACCCCGTAAACCGGTAGGTGGGGAATTCCCTGTGGGCGGGGGGGGCTTGGCAGGGCTCCTGGGGGCATCCAGAGACCAGCCCCAGCAAGGGGCCAAGCTTCTCTGGGAAGGGCCCTTAGTGTTGCGTTTTTTTTTGGGGGGGTGGGGATGATGACACCCCATCGGGGGTGAGGGCGGCGGGCCGGGGGAGGGCAAGCCCCTGGAAATTGAGTTTTTGGAGGGGCCCCCGCCCAATGCCCTGGGCTGTGGGGCCCCCCCCCAAAAGAAGAAACACACAGGGCGCTGGGTCCCCCAGGGCTCATTGGGGGAGATGGTGGGGACCGCCCGAGGCCCCTAGAGAGAGGTCCCCGGTTGGCGGTGGGGGGGGCCAGGGCCAGGTGTTGGTCCAGGGGGGCCCCACTGCTGCGCCCACAATGCCAAGGCGCGCTTCATGCACAAGCGCTGGGCGCCGCCCCCCCCCCCCCCCCCCGCCCCCACTTCAGGCCCAGGCCCCTTGGGCCCCGCCACCTGCTTCACAAGGGTGGGGTGGGGGGCCCCCAGGGGCCCTGGTGTGGCGAGGGACAAAGTCCCCCCTTGGAGGGTCTTCCTTGACTCCTCCCCCGTGTTTTCCCCCTTCTCTGCCAGGCTCCCTTCCTGGCTGTCCCCCCCCCAAGCGCCGCGAGGGAGGGGAGGAAAGGCCAGCGGCGGCGGCGGCCGGCACTGTGTTTCAGCAGCACAGAAACAGCTTTGCGGGGTCCTGGAGAAAAAATTCTTTTTGGAGGGGAAAAAGCGCTAACGGGCAACCTATTTATGGGGGAAAACGCGAGAAGGCGAAGGGACCCCCCTGGCGGCCCCCATTGGGCTGAAATCTGGCTGCCAGGAGTTTACCCAAGTGCCAGGTACAACCCGCCCCCCACCCCCCCCCACCCCCCCACCCCTACCCCAGGGAAATTCACCCCCCAAAACCGCTCCCCCTCTGCCCCCTGCCCCCGCCCCCCCCACCGGGCCCCCCCCTAATCCCGTGCCGTACCGCGATGCAGAATGGGGGGGGGGGGGGGGGGGGCCGTGGGGGAAAGGGGGTTTGGACACCGGGGCCAGAAAAGGAAACAAGTGCCTGTCCCCCAGGGCCAACCCCGTTTGGGTGGGTTCCGGGGGGGCCCTGGCTGGCCTCTCCGAGTCCCCACCTCAAAGCCCCCTGTGTGTGGGGACAAAACTGGCAAACACACAATGCCAGCCCCTGTGTGGTACTCCCCCCCAGGCTTTGTCCCCCCCACCACAGACCCGCCCAGGCCTCTGGGAAACACGGGGGGACCCCTCCACGCACGCAGAACCCCCTTCCTGGGTCCCCCCCGAGTTTTTTTCCCCACTCCCCCTGCCCCTCCCCCTGGCTCTTTTGGCGCCTTCCCCCCGGAGCCCCCCCCACGCTAAAACCCGGGGGGCCCAATAGTTTGGATTCTGGGGGGCGGGAGGGAGAGGGGTTTTACGCCGGGGCCCCCCTTCCTTTCCCCCCTGAAGCCTCCTCCTCACCCCCTGGGCAACAGGGTGGGTGCCGGAGGTGCGAGCCCGAGCTTCCTCTCCCCCCCCTCTTACAACCTTGCTTTGCTTCCCCCGGTAACCCCCTTTCCCCTCCTTCCCCCCCAGGTTGTGGCTTCAAGGAACCGCAGGGCCCCAAAGAGACCGCAGGATGCAGAAGGACTTGACTGCGCGCGGGGGGGGCAAGGGGCCCCGGAGGCCCAAAGCCTGCCGGCCCCCAGAAAAACCGGGGAAGTCCCCCCCCCCCCCTTGGCCTGCGCACCTCCCAGCCTGCGCGGGGCCCTGCGCCCTGCGGAACCCGCCGGCCTTTTCCAGGAGGGGGGACCACTGGTGCTTCCCTTGGCCCCAGCCCCATGCCCCATTGCCCCCCTGCCCCAAGCAGCCCCCGTGGTGTGGCCCCGCCCACACACCTGTGGTTTCCCCTGAGGAGCCAGTGGTTCCCCCACCTGCTCTGTGGCTCCCCAGCAGGGCAGGGCCCCCTGTGCTTTCCTGGGAAGGGACCCATGGGCTTTTCCAGAGAGAGGCCCCCCTGGGGTCCTTCCCCCGCCGCCCCCCCCCCCTGCAAACCACGGGGGGGCCCAGGGTTTTCTGCAGCCCTCCCCTCTGGCACACAGCCCCCCTTGGCCCCCGTTCTTGCCAGCCAAGCAAGCAGATCCCCCAGCCGCCTTCCAGCTACAAGCCAGGCCTTGGCTTGGGGGGGGACCCCTGCTCTCAGGGCGTCCCCCAGGGCAAATGGGGTCCCCCCCCGCTGCTCCCTGCCCCCCCCTGCCCCCTGGCTGCCAGCTTGCCAGGCTTCCAGCTCCAGCTTCTCCAGGCTCCAGCTCCAGATCCCCAATCCAGATCCAAGAATCCAGCGGGAGGGCCCCCACAGTCCCCCCCCCTCCCTCCAGGTTCCCCCCCCCGGGGGGGAAATTTTTCCCCCCCCCCCCCCCCCTGAATTTCCACAGAAGCTTTGCTCTCACCCGGGGACTCGGCTTTGGGAGGAGCCCCCTTCCTCCCCCCCCCAGGGCCCCCTGGTAACGACCTTTGTGGGGGGGACAACAGCGGCGACGTGGAAAACCTCTTCTTTCCAGTTTAACTGGGATTTCTCTCCAAGGGATTTCCCCGTCCCCCCCGCCAAGGTCCCCTGCAGATTGCCCGGCGGGCCACCCATAGGGCGACCCACCAGGGTGTGTGCCCCCCGCGGTTTTGCGAGAAAGCCGCTGGTCCCCCAGTTGCATGTTTTTTGGCCCGGCCAGTTTTGCTTCCTGTCCTGTTGGGCAGCAGCCTCCAAGCGCCGGGCACCTGTCCCCAGCGTCCCCCCCCTTGCCAGAGGTAGCAATTTTGCTCTCTGCCCCCCCCTTTGTTTGGGCCCACTGCCGCCATGCGCGTCGTGGCGGGCGGGGCCGGGGGGCTGCCCTCCCCCTGGTCCCCCAGGCTTGTTCCCCCCCATTAGGGGGCGCAACTTGACCCTGGCTGTTGTGAATTTTTTCCAGGGGCTGGGGGAGGCGCCAATAGCCTTGCTCTGCTTGGTAGGTGGCCAGGGAATCCCACAACTGGAGGAGAGATGCCCTGCCCTGCCGAGAAAAAAACTTTTTCCAAGGGGACCCCAGCCCCCAGCCCTCCCATGGCTCCCTCCCCCCGGGCCCAGCGCGCCTCTCTGGCCCAACCCACCCGGAGGGACCTGGGAGAGCTTTTGGCCTTTGTCCTGCCTGCTTTCTGTGACTCTCATGGGCTTGCCCTTTGTGCTTTTTTAACCTATGGCATTCCCCTTGCAACTCACAGAAAAGCCCAAACCCCCCATTCCTCGCGGGGCATAAAAATTGGACACCCCAGGAGGACTCACATCCACAAACTTTTTTTTGCTTTTTTTATTTTTTAATAATGATATGATATATATATATATACATATATAATATACATAATATCCCTTTTTTCTTCATTAATTTGGGAAAATTTTGAATTTTTCTTTTTCTCTCGGCAAATGAAAGCCCTTACAAAACAAACATTTGTCCCCCATTTTTTGTATTATTTTTTTCTCAGTAAAAACATTTTTTCCCTGGGACCTTAAATGGGGGGGACTTATTTTTCAGTGCTTTCTCTTTTGCCCTGTTTATATATATATCCTTGTTTTGGTCCCCCCCCATTTCCCATCCCATGGGGGCAAAAACTGATTGCCGTAAAAAAACCTAAATGAATTTTTTATTAATAAAAAAAGTTTAAAAAAATGATGTTGGGGACAAGGTTTGTTTTTTTTTTTCAAAATTGGAACAAACTGAAAACTCCTCTAAAGAAGCCCCCCTGTTCCCCCCACCCAACGGTCCCCCCTCCCCTCTGCTTTTCCCCCAGTTTGTTAAAAAAAAACTGTCCCCTTAAAAAAATACTGCTAGCAGTGATCATCATGTTGGTGTGGTTGTGAGGTTTGGGGTTTTCAGCTTCCGGTGGGTTTTTTTGGTATGTGTGTGTGGTTTTTGTGGTGTGTGTGTGTGGTGTGTGTTGTGGGTGTGGTTTTTGGGTGTGTGTCCCCCTTCTTTTTTTTTTCTTTTTTCTGGATTTTTTCAAACCTCCCAGTTTTATGGAGAGGGCTGGTAATTTTTTTTTGGCCATAATAAGTCAAGGGTCCCCCCCCCCCCAGGTAAACCCCACACTACCCCAAAAAAGTCTCCCCAAGAGGCACACACAAGAAAAATAAGAAGAAAGGAATTTCAAAACATAGCAAACACTGCAAAAAAAAGTCCTCAACATATAGGACCCCAGGAGAGCAGGGGAACGTAAAAAAACATAAAATAAAAATAAAAGAGGAAAACACAGGGGACTCTAAGGGACAAATCAGAATAAAAACCCAAACAATGAACAAAGAAAAACATAACATAACTAGCAATAACCTCTCTAAATGTTGGTGAATGTCCCTGAACAATGCTCCCCATTTGGGGATACAAAAATGGAGAGTTCCCCCCCCCTACTGGTTTGTGGGCCTCAGTAGATTAGAGGGTGCATATCGTGGTTCCCCCCACGCATGAGCAGGAAAATGCCTGGAGGGGACTCCAATTCCTAGTTTTTCCAAGGGATAATTCCTGGGTCCAAGGGGCACATAAAACTGGTTTTGCACGTTTCTCTATCCCCTAGCTTCCGGGTGGTCCAGGGGGTGGCTTTGTGGGGAAAATCAAAACCAAATTCCATGTGTTACTCCTCACAATCTTTCTTTCCTCTCTCTCTCTTCTCTCTCCCTTCTCCTCCTCTCCTCTCTCCTCCCCTCTCCCTCTCTCCTCCCCCCTCCCCCTCTCTCCCTCTCCCCCCCCCTCTCCTCCACTCTCTCTCCCTCTCTCTCCTCTCTCCCCTCTCTTCTCTCCTCATCAAAAAGTAAAACAAAAATTTATTTTTTAAAAAATATTCTTTAAAAAATTAAAAAGAAAGCCCCACATTTTGCTCCCACTCCTGGGTTTGCTACTTTACTCATGGCCCTTTTGGGGTGGAGGGGGGGACCCTGTAAAACAGAATATACCCCAACCAAAGGGTCCTGTCCCCCTCCCCCTCTCTGAAAGGCAAGCCCCCCACACACTCCCAAGGCAAAGAAAAGGCCCCCGTTTTTTCCCCCCATTCCCCCCTCCCCCCAATAAAGCAAGCCCTGGCCCCCCCCCCTCTTTTTCACAGCTTTTGCCCATTCCAATCAGCAGCAAGCATGTTAAAAACACCACCTACTATTTTTTTTTCTTGTTTTACACACCCTGTTTTTTTCCTTTTTAGAGGGTCCCCCATGGAGAAAAGGGGGGGCCCCCTAGAGTCCCACCAATTTATAAAATCAAGGGGGAATTGGTTTGGGGTTGTTTCCCTTTGTGGACATCAGGGGGAAACATCCACTGTCCCCGTGGTGGAAGCAAAAAACGTGCCTCCCAGGGAAGCAAAGCAGAAAATCACGGGCCCCGGTAAAAAATGGGACCCCCCACTCTGAGAAGAACAGGAAGAGGGGGCAGTTTTTTCGGGGACGGTGAGCTGAAAATCTAGCAAGGAGATAATCCCATCATAGTTTTCCTTTTCCCTTTTGCCATTTTCCCATCAACCCAGGTCCACCCACTGTCCCTCCTTCCCCATCCCTTTTCCCCATGGATTCTAATAAAAAGTCCCCCCCTGGGGGGCATTCCTCCCCTTAAAGGGCAAGGACCCAAAGGCTGTCCTGGTCCCTGGGTCACTGAGGTTCTTCTCCACCCAGACCCCGTGGGACAGGCCCCAACCAGGGTGGCAAAGTAAGCTGCTCCCTTTCAAATCAAAGGACCTTTATTCAATGATTGCAAACCTCCCCCCCCCGCCGCCACCCCCCTGCCCCCCCTGCCCCCCCCCTGCCCCCCTGCCCCACCCCCCCCCCACCACACACACGCAAAACCGCAACAAGGGGGGGCCGGGGGGCCCTGAGGGGGGAGGGGGCGGGGCGGGCCCCTAGAAGCCCCATAGGGGGGTTGTGGGGACAGGGTGGGGTGGTGGCGAGTTGGGTGGCCCTACCCAGGTATTTTAAAGGCGCCCCACTCGCCAGGGCCTGGGTGGCCCAGAGCTGCAAAGCGCGCAGGAGGGGGGGCCCAGCAGCAAAATCCCAGGATTGCAAAAGAAAAAACCCCGGGAGTGCCCAGCGGTGAGGGGCCTGGGGCCCCCCACCGTGTAGAGGGGGCCTTTGGGGGGGGGGGGGTGGGACCGTAGGTGGGGGAAAATCCTGTGGGCGGGGGGGGCTGCCAGGCTCTCCCCTGGGGCAATCCCCAGGACCCCCAGCAGGGCAAAGCTTTCTCTTCTGGGAGGCCTTTTAGTGCGTTTTTGGGGGGGGGTTGGGGGGGGATGAACAACCGTCGGGGTGTGAGAGGGGCGGCGGGAGGGGGGGCAAGCCAAGGGATGGATGGAGAAGTTTTGGAGGCCCCCCCCCGCCCATGCCCCTGGCTGTTGTGGGGCCCCCCAATACAAAAAAGAAGAAAACACAGGCCGCCGCTGGTCCCCCCCCCCCCAGGCCCAATTGGGGGAGATGTGGGGACGCCGAGGGGGGCCTAGAGAGGAGGGGGTCCGGTGGGCCGTGGGCGGGCGGGGCAGGGTGGCCGGGGGGTCCAGGGGCCCCCTGCGGGCCGCCACACATGCCAGCCCAGGCGCGCTCATTGCCAAAGCAAGCCGCTTGCCCCCCCCCCCCCCCCCCCCCCCCCCCAGGGGCCCCTGGGCCCCCCCCGCCCACCCTGCTTTCACAAAGGGTGGGTGTGGGGGCCCAGGCCCCCTGGTTGTTGGTGCGGAGGGAGGGACCAGTCCCTCCCTTGGAGGGTCCCCCTTTCTGACTCCGTTTTTTTTCCCCCCTTCTGGCCCAGGGCTCCCTGGGCTGTCCCCCAAGGCGCCGCGAGGGAAGAGAGAGGAGGGGCAGGCGGCGGGCGGCGCGGAGCAAAGCTGTTTGTTTCAAGCAAACAGAACAGCTGCGGGGTCCTGGGAGAAAATTCTTTTTGGAGGGGAAAAGCGCTTACGGGGGGGGTACCTATGGGGGAACGCGCGAAGACCCTGGCGGGCCCAATGCTGGGAAAATCTGCCAGGAAGGGTAGTACCAAGTGTGCAGGTAACAGCGCCCCCCCCCCCCCCCCACCCCCCCCCCACCCCCCTACCCCCAGGAATCACCCCCCCAAAACCGCCCAACCCCTCCTGCCCCCCGCTGCCCCAACCCCCCCCGGCCCCAATTTCCGTGGCCCCGTTAAACCGCGCGATGCAGAAATGGGGGGGGGGGGGGGGGGGGGGTGGGGGGGAAGGGGGGGGGACCCCGGGCCCCGGGCCAGAAAGGAAACCAAGTGTGCTGTTCCCAGGGGTCCACCCCCCCAACCGTGGTGGTCCCCCGGGGCCCCTGGGGGGGGCCTCCCGAGGTTCCAAACCTCAATGCCCTGTGTGGGGGGGGACCAAAACTGGGCCAAAAACACAATGCCAATTGCCCCCCCTGTGGTACTACTCCCCCAGGGCTTTGTCCACCACAGGACCGCCCGCCCCAGGGGCCTCCTCTGGGGGAAACACGGGGGGGAACCCTCTCTCACGCGCAGACCCCCCTTTCCTGGGTCCCCCCGAGTTTTTTCCCACCACTCCCTGCCCCTTCCCCCTCCTGCCCTTTTTTTGCGCCCCCTCCCCCGGAGCCCCCCACGCTAAAACCCGGGGGGCCAATAGTTTGGGATCTGGGGGCGGAGGGAGGAGGGTTTACGCCGGGGGCCCTTTCTTTCCCTGAGCCCTCCCTCACACCCCTGGGCACACAGGTTGGGTGTGCCCGAGCCTTTCTTCTTCCCCCCCCTTTTTACCCCCTTGCTTTCCCGGTACCCCTTTTTCTCCCCCAGGTTGTGTGGGGCTCAAGAACCCGCCAAGGGGCCCCAAAAGGGGGATGGGGGGGGAGGGTGGGGACGACCGCAGGAATGCAGGGCAGGGACGCCGGGGGGGGGGGACTGCGCGGGGGGGGCAAAGGCCCCCGGAGGCCAAAAGCTGCGCGCCCCCCCAGAAAACCGGGGGAAAAGACCTTTCCTTGCCCTGGGCACCTCACAGCAGCCCTGCCCGCCTGCGCCTGTTGCCTGCCCTGCGGGGACCCCGGGGCTTTTTCCAGGAGGGGAAACAACTGTGCTTCCCTTTCCCTGCCCAGCCCCCCATTGCTGCCTTGCCAGGGCCCAGGCCCCGTGGGTGGCCCCGCCACCACCTGTGTGGTTTTTCCCTGAGGAGGGAGGGGCCAGTGTGTTTTTCCCCCACCTGCTCTGTGCTGATTCACCCCAGCAGGGGGGCCTGTGGCTCTGGGAGGGGGACCCAATGGCTTTTTCCCAGAGAGCCCTGTTGGGCCCTGTGCTTTCCCGCCCGCCGCCCCCCTGCAACCACGGGGGGGGCCCCCAGGGTTTTTCCTTGCAGCCCCCCCTCCCCCTCTGCAACAGCCCCCCTTGGCACGTCTTTGCCCCAGCAAGCAAGCAGATCCCCCCCAGCGCCTCCCCAGCTTACAGCCCCAGGGCCTTGCTGGGGGACCCCCTGCTCAAGGGGCGTCCCAGGGGGACATTGGGTCCCCGCCGCTGCTCCCTGCTGCCCCTGCCTTGGCTGCAGGCTTTCCCTGGCTTTCAGCTCCCAGCTTCCAGCTCCCCCAGCTCCCAGCTCCAGAAAAATCCAAAATCCCAGATCCCAGATCCCCAGCGGGAGGGCCCCCCACAGTCCCCCTCGCCCCTCAGGGTTCCCCCCCGCCGGGGGAAAATTTTTCCTCCCCCCAGGACCCCCTGGATTTCCACAGAACAGGAGCTGCTCTCTCCACCGGGGAAAACTCGGCTTTTGGGAGGAAAGGGCCCTTTCTCCTCCCCCCAGGCCCCCTGGTACGGGGGACGGAACTTTGTGTGGACAAAACCAGGCGGACGTGGGACCCCTCTTCCCAGTTTACTGGGGATTCTCCCAAAGGGATTTTTTCCGTCCCCCCCGCCCAAGTCCCCCGCCAAGATGCCCGCGGCGGCCAAACCATAAGGCGGGGGCGAACCAGGGTGTTGTGTGCCCCAACGCGGTTTTTTGCGAGAAGCCGCTGGCGCCGGGGGTCAGTGCATGTTGGGGGCCCGCCAGTTTTGGCTTTTGCTCCTGTGTGCAGCCTCCCAGCCGGCACCCTGTCCCAGCGTCCCACCTTGCTTGCACTTTGGTTAAGGTAGGCATTTTTTGCTCTCTGCCCCCCTTTTTGGTGTGGGCCACTGCGCCTGCAATGCGCGCGTGGGGGCGGCGGGGCGGGGGGCGGGGGGCTGCTCCTCCCCCGGTTCCAGGCTTGGTCCCCCCCATTAGGGGCGGCACTTGAACCTGGCTGTGATTTTCCAGGGGGCTGGGGAGCGGCAATATAAAGCTTGCTCTTCTGCTGGTAGTGTGGCAGGGGATCCCCACTGGGGAGAGGAATGCTTGCCCTGCCCGAGAACTTTTTCCAAGGGGACCCAGCCCCCAGCCTCCCATGGGCTCCCCCTCCCCCGGCCAAGCGCCGCGCTCTCTGGCACCCCGGGAGGGAACCTTGGGGAGAAGAGCTTTTTGCCCCCTGTCCCTGCACTGTTTTCTGTGGAACTCATGGGCTTGCCTTGTGCTTTTTACCTATGGCCATTTTCCCCTGCACTCACAGAGAAGCCAAAACCCCATTTCCTCCCCCGCGGGGCATAATTGGGGGGGAACACCAGGAGGGGGAATTCATCACAACCTTTTTTGGGGCTTTTTATTTTTTAATAATATTTAAATTATATATATATACATATTATATACCACATAATATCCTTTTTTTCTTCATTTTAATTGGAATTTGATTTCTATTTTTCCCGGCAAATGAAAGCCCCTTACAAAAACATTTTGGTGTTCCCCATTTTTGTATATATTTTTTTTTCTCAGGTAAACATTTCTGGAAACCTTAATTGACTATTTCAGTGCTTTTCTCTTTTGGCCCTGTTTTATTATATATCCTGTTTGTTTTGTCCCCCTTTCCATCCCATGGGCAAAAAAACTGAAAAACCCGTACGTTAAAACCCTAAATGAAATTTTATTAATAAAAAAAGTTAAAAAAATGATTTTTGGGGACAAAAGGTTGTTTTTATTTTCAAAAATTGGGGACATGAAAACTCTAAAAAGAAGCCCCCTGTCCCCCCCACCAGGGTTACTCCTTCTGCTTTTCCCCCAGTTTTATAAAACTGTCCCCCCTTAAATAACTGCTTGGGCAGCCAGTGATTCATGTGTGGTGTGTGGAATGGTTGGGGGTTTTCAGCTTCCGGGGGTTTTGGTATGTGTGTGTGTGGGTGTTTCGTGTGTTGTGGTGTTGGTGGTGTGGGTTTTTGGTGTTTTTTGGGGTGGTGTCTTTCTTTTCTTCTGGGATTTTTCAAAAACCTTCCAGTTTTATGGGAGAGGGGCTGGTAATTTTTTGCCAATAAGTCAAAAGGGTCCGGGTAAAAACCACACTCCAAAAAAGTCTCCAAAGAGGCCACACACAAGGAAAAAAATAAGAGGGGAAAAGGAATTCAAAACAATAAAGCACTGCAAAAAAATGTTTCCTCAAAACATATAGGAACCAGAAGAAGAGCAAGGAAACGTTAAAAAAAAAAAAAAAACATAAAAAAAAAAAAAAAGGGGGAAACACACAGGACTTCTTTCTAAGACAAAAATCCAGATAACCAAAACACAAATGAACCAAGAAACACACATAAAACTAGCAATAACCTCTCTCTAAAAATTGTGTGAAATGTCTGGGACATTGCTCCCATTGGGGATACAACAAAATGGAGGAGTTTTCACTACTGGTTGTGGGCCCCTGGGCTCAGTAAGATTTAGAAGCATCGTGTGTCACGCATTGCGATGGAGAAAAAGCCTTGAGTGAGGGACTCCATTTCTAGTTACAAGGGGATTCCCTGGTTCCCATGGGCACATAAAAACTGGTTGTTGCAACGGTTATCCCTATCCCCTAAGCTCCGGTCAGGGTTGCTTTGTTGGGGAAATCAAACCAAATGGTAAACCCCTCCATTTACTTTCTCTCTCTCTCTCCTCGGTCCTCACTCTTGTCCTTCTCATGCCTCTCTGTCTCTCTCTCTCCCTCTCTCTCCCCTCTCCCCTCCTCTCCCCCCCCCTTCCTCTCCTCTCTCCTCTCTCCCCCTCTCCGTCTCTCCTTTCAAAAAAGTAAAACAAAAATTTTAATTTTAAAAATATTCCCTTAAAAAATTAATTTAAAGAAAAGCCCACAATTTGTTGCCTTTACACTCCTGGGTTTTTGCTACTCATGGCCTTTTGGTGGAGGGGGTGGGACCTGTTACCAGATATAACCACCCAAGACGGGTCCCCCTGTCCCTCTGAAAGCTGAGCCCCCACACCTCGCCAAAAGGCAAGGAAAGGCCCCGTTCCCCGTTTTTCCCCAATCCCCCCCCAAGCGGCAATAGCAAGCACCAGCCCCTGCCCCCTCCATCCACAAGCTTTGCCCCATCCCAATCAGCAGCCATTGTAAACAAACAGTTTACTATGGTTTTTTTTTGTTTGTTAACCAACCGTGTTTTTTTCCTTTAGGAGAGGTTCCAATGGGAGAAGGGGGGCCCCCTAAGAGTCCACCCCCCCACCAAATTTTAATAAATCCAAAGGAAATTTTTGGTTTGGGGTTTTGATCCCTTGTGGGGGACAGACAGGGTTTCCATCACGACCTGTGGTCTGTGTGTTGGGAGCAAAAAAACGTGCTCCCAGGGAAGGCAACAGGTCAGAAGAGTCACGCCCGGTGGTGTGCCAATGGCAGACCCCCCACCTCTGAGGGGAGACAGGAAGAGGCAGTTTCGGACGGGTGGGGGGGGGACTGAAAAAATCTAGCAAAAGGAGAAATATTCAAATCCAAGTTTTTTCTTTTCCTTTTGCAATTCCCCCCCATCACCCAGGTCTCACTGGTCCCTTCTCCCAATGGGACTTTTCTAATTAAAAAAAAGGGGTCCCCTGGGGGGGCCATTCCTTCCTTCATTTTAAGGGGGCGGCCAGGGACCAAGGGCTGGGTCTGGGGTCCAACTGGTCCACGTTGGGTCCCTCCCAAGGTGGGCCCCCGTTTGGGACCAGGCCCCAACCAGGTGGCAAGTAGCCAGCTCCTGAATTCCCCAAAAAGGGGGGGGGGGGGGGGGGGGGACTTAATGAATTTGGGGGATTGCGGGCCCTTCCCCGCGGGGGGGCCACCCTTTGCCCCCTTTGCCCCCTGCCCCCTGCCCCACACCCCCCACCAACCACGGGCGCAAACCGGCACCAAAGGGGCCGGGGGCCTGGAGGGGGGGGGAGGTGGCCACTTAAGGAAAAAGGGCCCATCAGGCGTTGACCAGGGGTGGGTGGCCGAAATTTGCCTTTTACCAGGTATTTAAAGCGCGGCCCCCAACTCGGGCCAGTGCTGGGGTGGGGGCCCAGAAGCTTTGGCCAAAGCGGCAGAGGGGCCCCATCAAGGGCATTTCCAGGAATGAGCAAAGGAAACCCGGGGGAGTTGGCCAAGCCGTGTTGGGGTCCCCCCCCTGGCCCCCACGTGAGGGCCCGAGTGGGGGGGCACCTTGGGGGACCGGTAGGTTGAAATTTTTTTCCCTGTGGGCGGGGGTCCAGCAAGGGGGCTCCTGGGCCAATCCCCAGGAAACCCAGCCAGGGCCCCCGCTTCCCCCCTGGGGGAGGCCTTTAAGTTGGCGTTTTTTGGGGGGGTTTTGGGGAATTTGGGACCATCGCGTCGGTGGTTGTGGGGGCGGGCAAGGAAGGGCAAAAGGCCTGGGAGGATTAAGTTTTTTGAGGGGCCCCCCGCCATGGCCCAGGCTTGTTGTGGGACCCCCAAAAAAAAAACAAGAAAACAAAAATCAAAGGCCGCTGGGTTTCCCCCCCAGGGCCCAATTGCGGGAAAGGGGTATTGTGGGGGGGACCCTGCAGAGGCCTTAATCGAAGAAGAGGTCGTGGGGCGGTGGCGGGGGGCGGTTTGGCCTGGTCCCCAAGGGGGCCACGCTGACGGCCCACATGGGGCCAGGGGCACGGGCTTCATTGCCCTACAAAGCGCTGCTGCCCCCCCCCCCCCGCCCCCGCCCTTCACCCGCCCCGTCCCTCGCCAACCCCTGCTCCGCCAAGGGTTGCTCAACAAGGGTGGTGGCACCAGGGGCCTAGGTGGTGCGGAAAAGGGGGGGGGACCCAGGGTCCTTGGAGGGTCTTTTTCTGGACTCCGTGGGGTTTTCCCCTTTTTTCTGGCAGGGGCCAGGCTGTTCTGTCCCCCCAAAGGCGCGAGGAGGGAGAGGGAGGGCAGGCGGCGGCCGGAGCACTTGTGTTTCCAGGCGGCAGGAAAAAAAAAAAAAAATCTGCCGGGGTTCCTGGGGAGGAAAAAAATCCTTTGGAAGGGGAAAACGACTAACGGGGAAAAAACCCCTGTGAAACGCGAGACCCTGGGGAGGGACCCATGCGGAAAATCCATGCCCAGGAAGTCTTGCCAGGTGTGAATTTTAACCAAAGTGCAGGTTACGCCCCCCCACCACCACCACCCCCACCCCCACCCCAGGAATCAATCCCACCCGCAAAAAAAAACGCTCCCGTCTTGGGGGCCCCGCTTGCCCACCGCGCCCCAAATCACGTTGCCGTTTTACCCACCGGATGATGCAGGAAATGATAGGGGGGTTGGGGGGGCGATAGAAGACCACGTGGGGAAAAGGATGCGCGGGAACCCCGGGCCTGGGAGGGAAAAAATAAACAAGTGGCCCGCTGGTCCCCAGGGGTTCCCAAACACCGTGTGGGTCCCCGGTTTCCGGGGGCCTGGCCTCCGAAGTTCCACCACTCAAAGCCCTGTTGTTGGGAAAAACAAAAATAAAAAAAAAAACTGGGGGCCAACAACACCATGGGATGCAGCCCCGGGGGTACTCCCCCCAAAGTTTATTTCCCCAGGGGCTCTGCCCAGGTCACGCTAGAAACAAACGGGGGGCCAAGCCCTCTGGAAAAAACAAGGCGGGGGGGGGGTGGGGAGGGGGGGTGGGAAAACCCCTCTCACGGCCCCCAGGGAAAAAAACCCCCTTTTTCCTGGTTTTTTCCCGGAAGTTTTTTCCACTTCCCTGGCCCCTCCTTTGCTCTTTGCGCCTTTCCCCCTGGTTGGGGCCCATGCCTTAAGGGGATCTTGGGGCGGAGGTTTTAAAATTTTCGCTTGAGGGTATTTCAATGAGCAAAGGGCCCTTGGCCGGCCCTTTCTTTGCTTGAGTCCCTCCTCCACCACCCTGGGCCAACAGGGAGAGGGTGGGGAAGGGAGGGCCCTGGGCCATTTTTGGAAAAAACCTTATTTCCAATTTGTTATGTGGGGTTTTGGGCACTTTCTTTTTTATCCTCCCCAGGTGTGTTTTCTGGACAGTTTGGTTATATATCCGGGCAGATTATAAAAACAGGGAGAAAGTTGGACTTTTGTCAGGGGATGCAGAAGTTTTTTTCAACGGGGGGGCAAAGGGCCCCGAAGAGAGGAATAAGGGTGGATGCGGGATTAGGGGAATAAAAACCGGTTTGGGGAAGTTCTTGGCAAACCTTTCCATAAACGGGCCTGCTTAAAAGGCCCCCTGCCCTGCCCCTTTTCGGGGAAAGAAAGGAGAATATTTTATTTTTTCCAGGGGGGGGGGGACTGAGTTTAACAACTTTGTTTTGCAGGGCAATATGCCCCATGCTGCCTTTGCTAAGGGCCCCGTGGAAATTAAGAAAAATGAATGGGGGTAGACCTTTGTTTGTTTTTCCTAGTTGGGGGGAGCCCAGTGTTCCTTCCAACCATGGGTGTTGGGCCTTTGTTGTTTCCAAGCAAAGGGGCCCCTGGTGATTTGCTCTGGGGAGAGGGGGAAAAATGGGATTTTTGGTGGTCCAGAGAGCCCCTGTGCATATCCTTTGGGAAAGGAGCAACCCTTTGGGAGGTGACACGGGGCACAAACGAGGTAAGTGGGGGTGGGTTTTGTCCCCTCCCTCCTCTGCAACAGAGTCGTCTCCTATGTTTACGTTTTTTCCAACGGCAGCAGATTCCCATCAGCGGCCTTCAGGTAATTAGGGCTTTGAACCAAAAGCCAGGGGGGGGCTTTGCTGGGAAATTTTTTTTTATTAATCGGGGCGGTTCCCAGGGGACATAAAATTTCTTTTCTGCTGCAGTGGGCTGCTTGGGGGGGGATTGGCTTATCCCTTTTTTCCAAAAAAAAATCTCCAGCTTCCAGCTTTTTCAATCATTTTTTTCAAGCTCTCCAATGGTGGGCAGGGAAAAATCAAAAAATCCAGAATTCCCGATTCCCAAAGGGAACGGTGCTTGTTGATAAAAGGCCTTTTATTTAAATTAATTCAGTTTCCCCCCGCCGGGGAAAATTTCCTCCCCAACATGGGGCCAGGATTGCCATAAGGAGCTGTTAATGATAAAAGTTCACCAGGGAAGAGTCGTCGGCTTGGAAAAGAGGGGTGGCCCTTTTCTTCCTGATATCCCATGTGGGTAGGGACCCCTGTTAACTTTTTATGGGGGGGAAAACTAGCGGGACGTGGGACCTTCTTTTTGGCAGTGTTGGGGTTGGAAATCTTTCCCCAAGGGATTTCCTGGTTAGTAATTAGTATTCCCTGCTAGAAATATTCAGGAAGCGTTTTTGGCAACAATTAGGCCGGGGAAATTGTAGGTTATTTTTTGTCCCCACGGCGGATTTGCGAGAAAGGGTATTTGGTGGGGCCAAAAAGTGGCAATTACTTTGGAGGGGGGCCCGCAGGTTGCGGTCCCTGTGCAGGCCCTTTTTGATTTTACCAAACGCTGGCAAGGTTTTGTTTAGGCCTGGGCCTTCAGAGGTAGAAGGCATACTTTGCTCTTTGGACCCCCTGCCCAGTTTGTTTGGGAACCACAGAGGTTAGGCGACGGTTAATATGAAGGGGTATATGGGCGAAAGATCCCTGGGGAAGGTCTTGTCCCACCATTTTCGGGCCAAAATTGGGAAAAACTGTGGGCTGCAGGGAGGAGGAGGGGTGGATATGGAGGGTTAGGCGGCAAATAGGCAAGTTTTTGAATGCGAGATAAATTTGTGGCAAGGAGGTGTTCCTTAATTTGGGTTTTGTTTCTGGGTTCGGTTTATTTAATTTGGCCAAGGGTTCTTTCCCAGCCCCAGCCTCCCAATGCTCCCTAACCTTTGGCAGCGCGGGGCTGCTCTTGGCCCAAACCGGGGGGGGAGGGGGACTGGGGAAAAGAAGGGCCTTTTGCTGGTTTCTTTTGACAACTTTTCCTGTGGGACTTCCATTGGGGCTGGGCCTTGTGCTTTAAAAAACCTATTGGGGGGGAATTTCCCTTGCACCACTCACAGGAAGCCAAAAACCCCCCTTCTCGCGGGCATTAATTGGGGGGACAAACCCAGGGGAGGGGGGACTCAATTCACAAAAGTTTGGGCCTTTTATTTTTTACTAAAATTGAATTATAATGATAGGTATGATCTTGGAAGGTTGAAAAGACAATAGTGATATTTTTGGAAATTGATTTTGAATTTCTTCGGGGGCAATTAGTGTAGGTAGTTACAAATAGGAAGAAAAAGAGAGTGTGTTTCCAGTTGATTAAAGGAGTTAAATATTTTTTGTCCAGGAAACATGATTAGAAATGTGAATCGGTTTTAATGAACGTTAGTGTCAAGTAGCTTCTCTGTTGCCTGTTTATAATGATGAATTATCTGCTATTTAATTCCCTTGGGTTGCACATTTTCATGGGATCGAGGAAATTAATGTTGCCGGTAAAAAAAATGGTTTGGAAAGTCGTTTTTCTATGAATTATGTTTGTATTGTGTAAGGTGATTTTGGGACCAGTTGGGGGTGATATTTTCAAATTGTAAAGAATAAGGGGAAAGGTAAAAAAAAAAAAGGTTGTTTAATAAAAAAATAGAAGCCCACTGGGAAATATTGACGGAGAAGGGGGGCTTTTTCCCCCCAGGTTATTTATTGAGAAGAAAAAACTATCCTTAAATTTGGGGGGAGCGACTTGCTAAAGGACGAGTGATTTGATGTGACAGGGCTGTGAGGGAACGTTGCGGTTTTTCCAGGCTTTCGGTTGGGGGGTTTTTTGAGGGTTGTGTGGTGGTTGGGAGGGGGTTTTGTTTGTGTTGGGTATGTGTTGTGTTGTGGGTGTGTGTGGTGGTTTTGGGTGTGGTCTTCTGGGGGTTTGACTTGGACGGGGGGGGTTAACCTCCATAAGCTAATGGGAGGAGGAAAACGTGCCGTAAGATAGCGATAAGGTCATGTGTTTATTTGTGTAGGGGAAAACCATTACTAATTGTGTCAAGTATTTTGTGGAGGGGCTTGGTTAAGTTTGTGCCGGGATAGATAAGGGTCGTTTGCATAAAAACCAGTGGGGGCCGCCAAGTTTGTTAATAATATCTTTTATTAACATTATTTTTTGCTTCCTTTTATCTGTGAAGGTGATATAAACTAAAAAAAAAAAAACATAAAAAACTATATTTCTTAATAAAAGAGGGATAATAAAACCCCCCCCTTTTGGTGGACTGTAAGGGGGAAGTAAAGTATTTTAGGGTTATCAAAATTTGTGTTACTGGAAATGACAAGAGGGGAAATACAGTATTAACTTGGATGTTAGTTCCAATTAAAGAGTTAAAGTGTTTAATAAACCATCATGGTACCCTTTAAGGATATTATTGAGACATAGGTGTTTTTTACAAATATTGGATAAATTAATGGTGAAGGCTAATCTAGGTATTAAAAAAAAAGCATCGTGTTCACGGCAAAGCGGGATGCTTGAGGACTCATTTCTTAGTTCAAAGGGATTTCCCTGGTCAGGGCAAACATAAAAACTGTTGGCACGTTCTAATCACTAAGCTCCGGGTTCCAGGGTGGGCTTTGGTTGGGGGGGAAAAATAAACTACTAACAATCTTCCACACCTCACCCACTCTTCCAACATCCAAAATCACCCACACACAACACAATAACTAAAAACCTAACTCAATCTCTCAAATCATTCACTCCTCTCTCCCCCCCCCTTCTCACACAAACTCTCTCTATAATCTCTCTACCAAAACCCAATAAAAACTTCCCAATCAAAAAAAAAAAAAAGTAATACCAAAAATTTATCCTTACCCAAACTACTCTACAAAAAAAATACCAAGAAAAGGGCAAAAACCATAATATCTCCACTTTATGGGTTTTCCTTCCTCATGGCCTTCCATTGGTGGGACAGGGGGAAACGTGTTTACCAGACCTACCACCCAAAGTATGGCTTTTCACTTCGAAAAAGGCAAGGGCACACACATACAAAGGGGGCAAAGGGACCATATCAAACACCCTATCCATTCACATCACTAAATCCCCCCATCCCCTTTCACTAACAAGGGCAAGGGGGGGCTGGGCCCTCTTTCCAAAAACCAGGGCTTTGCCCATATTCAATAAAATTCATATTACAACTCCTTTTTTTCCACTATTACATCCATAAATTACCACCCCTTTTTTTATTCCCATCTTTAGATCTTTACCATATATTTTATCTTTTCTTCATTCAAAACATTCCAAAATTTAAAAAAAATCCACCCACCACAAAACCCCCCCCCCCAATCCCCCCTCCCTTGGTTGGGGGACTTTTTATACACCTTAACCACCAAATCCACTACCTCGTAAATTGAGCTACGTTTCAATTTCCCATTCAATAAGCAACCCTTTCCACGGGTGGCCCGTCCAATGGGCAGGGGGGACCCTTCCATTAATGATCCTTAACAATCTCAAAAAACCCAGTTTACTATATCTCTATGAAGCTTGGGGGACCCCACCCATAAAATAACAACCATTATCATAGTTTTCCACTACCAATTTGGCATTCCTACTCTTTTCAACCCAGGTCAATTGTTTCCTTCTCCCCACTGGGAGACTAGCTATAAAATATATAGATAGATGTGGGCATATCACTCTTAAAGGGGCCAGTAAAATCAAGGGGATGTCTGGTCCCCACCCCCCACCCCTTCCACCCCAAACCCCCCCCCCCACAACACACCCAAACCCAACACTTGCAGTTTAAACCTAGGAGTGCTCCATCCACACAAACACCACCATCTCACCAAATTGACCCCCCCCACCCCCCCAAAAACGCCCCAACCACATGCCCCCCACGCCCCCTTGCCCCCTTTGGGCCCCCAACACCCACCCACCCCCCCCCACACACACATAAACCCACCCAACCCACCCAAACACCCACACACCCACATCCCCACCACCCCAAACACCACACCCCCACCACACTCTACCAAACAACCAACCCCAACAAAAAAACCCCCCACCTCCCTACAACCATCATACCAAATCCTTCAACTAACCCACAAACAACCCCCACACACCCCACCACACCACCCCCCACAACAAAACACACCATAAACACCACAAAACACCCCTAAACTCAACCAACCAACAACAAACATAAAACACACACCACATAAAACACCTTACCACACAAAACACAACACCACACCACCACCCCCCCCCACACAACACCCAACAACATACAACTCAAAAACAACCACCACCCCAACCCAAACAACCCCACCCAACCAACACACCAACCCCAACCAACAAAAAAAAAAAAAAAAAAAAAAAAACAAAAAACATAAAAAACCCCCACAACCACCCCAACCCCACACACACTCCCCAAACCACAACAACCACACCACCCCCCCAACACCACAAAAACCCAACAAAAACCCAACCCAAAAAACCACCACAAACCCCACCCACACACACACCCACCCATCCAACACCCCAAACCCAACCCCACAACAACACACAAACAAACACAACAACCAACCACAAAAAACAAAAACACCAACAACCACAAACCACACAACCCACACCAACACACCAAAAACAAACCCAACACCAAAAAAACAAAACCAAACACCAACAAACCAACAAACCCCAACCACAAAACCCCAACAAACAAACAAACAACCCCAACACCCCCACCCCCCCCCACCACAACCCACCACCACAACCCCAAACTCAACAACCAAAAAAACCTCACACCAAACCACACACAACAAACAACCAAACACCATCAACACCAACACAAGGGGTTATCCAAAAACACACTCAAAACACCACCACTCCCCCAACAAAAACACAAACCACCCCCACCCACCGCAAACAAACACCGTCCCAACCTCCCCCCCCAAACTCCCCCCCTCTCCCCACCAACGACCACAAATAAAAATAATCCACACAACACCCACACTCACCCAAGACTAGAGAAACGAAAACCAAACACCCAACCATACCAAGAAACCCAAACCCAACCAAAAACCACCACCCACACCCCATACCCCAATACAAAACCACAACCCCCCACGAGCCTACACCAAAGCCATACACGCAAGACACACCCCACCACCCCCAACACCAACCCCCACCCCACGGACGGCCCTAATCGAAACACCCGCCAAAACACCATTAACCGCCAGACCCCCCCCCCAACCCCCACCCCCAATAAACCCCCCCAAAACCGGCCCCCCTCTGGGCCCCCCCCCCACCGGCCCCAATCCGTGCCTTTCCCCCGATTCAAAAAAGGGGGGGGGGGGGGGCGTGGGGGGAAAAAGGGGGGGACCGGGCCAAAAAGGAAACAAGTCTGTCCCCGGGTCACCGTTTTGGGGGGGGGGCCCCTCCGACCCACCTCAGCCCTGTGTGGGACAAAACTGGCCAAAACACAATTGCAAACCCCTGGTAAACCCCCCCCTTGTCCCAAAAGAGGGGGGCCCCCCTCTGGGGGAAAACCGGGGGGGCCCCTCTCACGCAGACCCCTTCCTGGTCCCCCCAGTTTCCCCCCCCCTGCCCCTCCGCTCTTTTTCCCCCTTCCCCCCCCCCCCCCAAAAAGGGGGGGGCCAAATATTGGAACTGGGGGCGGAGGGGGGAGGGGGTTTCCCGGGGGCCCTTTTTTTCCCCTGAGCCTTCCCCCACCCCTGGCAAGGTGGGTGCGCCAAAACCCCTTCCCCTCCCTTCAACTTTCTCCCCCTACCCCCTTTTCCCCCAGGGGTTTGGGCCCAAAAAAAAACCGCAGGGCCAAA